>JAAAKM020000498.1:254001-295275 GCA_010016025.2 Alatinidae sp. Z8VKAUB7J3
GTCAACATGCAGGTGGCAATACTTTGCACTGTGATTGCATTTGTTTGACAGGGTTTTTTTTGTATCTTTGTAAAGCCCGAGTTTGTTTAAGTTTTCTCAGGATAACCTGTAAGAAAAGTAAGTTTGCGGAGTTTACAGAAATTTGAAAATTGCACCCACAGTGGTACATTATTTATGTGCGTGTGTGTGTGTGTGTGTGTGTGTGTGTTTTTGTGTGTTTGTGTGTATGTCTCTTATTGAACAAGCGTGTCTTTGGCTGATACCAAATAATAAACATAAATTAAAGGGCTATTATAATACAACATAGTGTCGATCGTCACAAGTTAGGTATAAAACAGTACTCATAACAAAAACTATTCGGTAATCGAATTCAAGCCCTCTCTTTTACAAACTTTTTTTATATTTCCTTATTATCCTTCCAATAGAAGGAGGGACATACAAGCTTTAAATCCTAGCTTTGTCTATTTTGTTCTTTGCATGCGTTCACCTAGCGCCTTGCGTGACATAAGCTGGCCTTTAGCGTGTCTAGTCTAGCTTTTTGCATGACATGGGTTACTGCTTTGCATGCTAGGTTTTGCACGCTTGACTAGGTGTTGTTGACCTATATCCTGGAACGTCGGACCAAAAAGACCTTCACGGGTGGCTAGGCTCTCCCAGATAAAATCTTTTACTACAGTTTCCCGTCTTAATTTAAGTTGAAATTTATAAATGTATGGTGATATGGCGAATTAACTTTCAGTCTCGCGCGGTAGGAAAGCTAAACCTCGTCGTTTAGAAGACCCCTGGTCAGACCTGGGTGCCTTCTGATCAGCCATAGTGGCAGCTGTTGTCAAGCCCTAGGCAACCTTGCCTTTAAGCAGGACGATGTAAGCATAGTGATGAGTAAGTTACTTCAACCTGTGACTGGAGTCGTAGGAGGTGACCTTTGGATTTTTTCCTGCTGAGTAATATTCTATGAGCATGCTTTAACTTCCAGTTTAGTTAATTCTTTTAAAGCGTGGGTCACGGGTTCGATCCCCGGTGGTGACATGCTTTTGTATTTCTCTAGTGTTCTTTTCAAAACTAACATTTCAAATCCTCTTTTCTCGACGATGCTGTCTTTTAAATGTAAACAGCGTCAAGAACAAGGATATTAAAAAGATTTCTTCGTACCATGCAAATGAAATTTGCTTTCTGGATTTTGCAAGATCTCAATGTTCCATCGCAAAGACCCAACAATGACTCTTTCTTAACCAAAAGACATTTTGTCAGTAGTAAATGTTTCTTTGGGCCTTCTTAGGAGAACTTTTTTGGTTTGTAAACCTGGTACGCATACTCTGGGCGACTTGTCCGATGTCCAAATTTTGAGGGGGGGATATAACATTTTCGAATCATGTACTCTTCGCAGGTTATCTTTCAATTACCCCCTTCAGCATCAAAGAATACTCCTCAAACAGTGAAAAAGTCGTGTTAACTAATCGAACTTTGATTGTTGTTTCTTTGCTTGATTTTTATTGACGTAGCACTGAAACTTTCGCAACGTTTCATCATCCCAGTACAGGTTTTCATATCCATCATTCCTCATTTACCAAAATACCAGCTATTTTGTTCACCTTCCAAACTATTGCAATGGCATGTTTTTGTTCTTGTAATAAAATTGGCCGTGCGGTAAATTCGTTTGGATCTTGGTCTTATTTCGCGTTGTGTGACCTGTAATGGACAGATCGAGGATTGATACTGCTAATCGTTTGTTTCTTTGCATTAATCACGCGAGGCTTGAACTGCCACTTGGCTACGGTGACTCCTTCAGAGCCGAAGATTGAGCTTTTGTCATACGCAGTTCTCACCCTGATGCGTGTAAGAGCGAAAGGACTTGAGGCAAGAAAAGAAAATAGCCTGATATCCTTCAAAAGTGCACAGAGCAACTCTACATAATTGCATAAACTTGTCGTCAACAACAAAGGCTGTTTATGTGGCTTAGTGTTTTCTTGAAAGGTTAGCAACAGATACCAGACAATGCCATCAACTCATGTACAATGAATTGAGAGCAAAATTGAACGTGCCAGTTGACACCTGCAAGATAGAGTCTATAGCGCGCTTTTCACGTATTGAAATTGGCTAACAAACATTGATACGGCTATCTTTCATAAATATCTGACGTTTATTTACTGCGATAAGTGAAAAGCTTATTGTTCTTAGAAAAACCGACACTGACACATTGAAGAGAGCGCTTGTTGTCTGCAGTCTACTATGATTCTGCTTTATGTCGGGTTCAAGTCTCTTTCTATTAAACAATTCTAGCGGCCTGCTTTACGTTGTAAGTTGGAGCCACATCAACATGTCGAGCACACGGATCTCCAAAAAAGTCTTTTTTAGAGATCAGTGGTCGAGCAGAGATGAAGGAGCTGAGCTTCGCCTGCAGCAGGGATACGAGGCTATGTTCCATGTACCAAGTCACGTCGGTCGTGTCTTAGGGGGAGTGGCAGACTGGTGTTTTTGTGCAAGTTTTGTAAAGCATTTGAAGACAGAAGAATTTCGCTTTAGATTAATTGGTGTCATGCCACTTGCCGTTAATGGCATTCTAATTGGATGGCTTTTTTTAGACTTTGGGATAACTATTTCTTTGACAATATAAATAATTGTCCCACTACCAATCGTACTTTGACCGTATTGTTAATACCATTAGATTTTAGAAAACGAGAGCGTGGGACGAAACGAAATCTATGGATGAAGGAATGCACTCCTTGTTTGTACCAGGTGGTGCTTCGCTCTGCTAATAGTTGTATAATCGGTTCGTCTTGTCAATTGTAAACACTCGCACCTCATCTTCTTGCTGAAAGCCAATATTTCCAATCATAAATTCGAAGACAGCATGCTTAGTTAGCTATAACGAGGACCCCCATATTACCTGCTCCTGTTAAGATATCTTATAGAGAAGTGTCAATGCGAACACTGAAACTTGCCGACCTTCCTGTTACATGAAAATCCTTCCAACATTCGGCCCACTTAATCTTTTATGAGTTTAAAAAGACCTTTAAATTTAAAACGGTTATCGTTGATGCACCGTAGCTCCAGAGTAAATTATTTATTGCCCCTGTACTCTTTCACGGTATAACAGAAATTGAAGGACATCTTTGAAATACACCCTAGTCGTGAATTTCACGACTTTATGTAAGACAAATCCCAGCCAGAAGACTTCTGTGTCACTGAAGTTGACGAAATGCGGCATGAGAACGAGTATTCTCCTGGACAACATCACTACCATTTTGCTTGTCAGTTGAAAAGATGGAGCTTGCAAGTGAGATTCTGAGATGGGAAAAGCATGAGATCGACGTTTGGCCTGCAGAATATGAATATACTTTGTGCGTTGGTTGAAATTAGGGTTTTAACGAGTCGAATTCTGAGATGGGAAAGACATGGTAGCTGTGTTGTTCTGCAATATCTCAAGATGTTTTGCTCGTCATTTGAAACATAGGACTTGATAAAACAGATTTTAAGAATGTGAAGGCGTTGTGACGAGGGTTGTTCCCCAGAAGATTAAAAAACGTTGCTCGTCATCGAAAAGACCAAGTCGGCTTTCAAGGTTAGAAGAAATATGAACAAGCATTGCCAACAGTGTATCAAGATTCTTTACGTTTGGTGCAAAAATGGTGTTGATAGCTTAGAGATTAGAAAGGCATGGGAACGAGGAATGCAGTGCATAACACCAAAATCCTTTACTTTTAGTGCAGAGGGTGGAAATTGGTAGTCGGGTTCTGAGAAAGGCAAGTGATGTCCTGCAGAAGGCCAATACCCATTCCTCCGTAGTGCAGAGAGTAGAAGTTGATGGTCGGATTCTCAGATTTCATATAGTTCTACTGTGTCTAACTTGCGATAGGTGGAACTCCTTCCTTACGCGTATCAACAGGACACTAATTTACCATGAATACCAAATAACGCTTTCTCGACAGAATATTGAAAGCGGTAAATAGCTGTTTTGATTTCATTAGACAAAGACCAGTATTAAAGCTTACATGTCTGGAATCACATCAGGTTACAATTTGTTTGATGAAACAAAGGGTACTAATGTGTAGGATGATGTTTATCATCATCATAATGATCATCATCATCATCATCATCATCATCATCATCATCATCATCATCATCTTTATCGTCGCCGTCGTCTTTATCGCAACCTCTAGCAGTTTTCCCAAGCCATAGTGCAAGCAAATTGCATAACCACGAGACCGTCATTTTTTATGTTGCAGTTCTGCAATTTTTTCCCCAGTTAGTTTTTGCATTTTGTCAGCGCTAATTTGTGTAGACTTAAAACTTTGTGAAAATTAGTGAATGAAGCGCCTGATAAACCCCAAGTGGTGGGAAATCCCCATAATTTGTATCTGATAGCAAGTAGATCAACTTGTTTCACCAATACTTTTCAGTCACAAGCTTAGCTTAGCAATATTTAAGTAAGTACAGGAACATAAGACTAAAGTTGCTAGCCGAAAGGAATGCCACAGGAAACATATTGAGAATAATGTTACTTCAATACTGCCTGAATTATATACGTCTTTCACTATCGTACATAATGTGTGAAAGTTTAAAAAGCCAATCGCTTTATGCTGACAGACGGTAAGGTAGCAGTTCATTGCTTTTGAAAGCTGTCTAGTAGTGGAAACTAGTACACTTCACGGTACATGAAGCAAGCAAAACTTAAAGACGAACATCTGCCTTGAACAGTCTTGACAAGACAACCTGTTGCAATACATGTATAGCACACAGCACTCGGATGTTTCGCTTAGTAAGTGTTTGCAATTTCCTTTCTATTGGAAACAGTGTGAGCTTCTTGTAAACAAATCTACTTTGTTTACGTATTGATATAGCATGGTTTATACCGATGATTGTGTTTGTTTTGGTACAACGACGCAATATTTAATAAAGTTGAGGCTACCGCTGGCTTGATGTACTAGGACAAATAATATGTTCTTGTTGCTGTAATTAACATAGGTCTATGCGTCCTTACTTAACATTTTTGTGAGTACGAGAGTTCTGTTAAATGCACATCACATTGTTAGAGGTTCGCCAATAATCTATCATGGGCTTCACTTTAGGTGGGAAGTTTGCAGGGGTTTTAATTAGAAAATATTACATCAGACCCATCAGGTGTTTTTGAAAATATTATTATTTTGAGGCTTTGAAAATACGTATCAGCTGCTGAAGCTACTACAAATGAAAGGATAAGAAATAGTATTGAAATGAAAATGGTTACGGTTGAAAAGAGCCCCCCTCCCTCCCCCCCCCCCCCCAAGAAAGAATGCCACCTCACAAAAGGTAAGTTTAAAATTCTTCTAAAACACATATCATTTGAAGTGGAGAAGAGGGCCTTTTTATTTCAAAAGCGACCCTTTATCTCCCTTACTTAATGCAAAAAGGAGAAGAATTTCTGGCCAATTGACCCAGGCAGTTGCTGATGCTCCATCCCAACTCTCTTTTTGACTTTTTTGGCATGTTGAAAATATAAATTGTACGCATACTATTTCTGGCCGTGAACTGGGTAGGATGCAGATTTTTCGTCTTGTAGCATTTCCATTTTCATATTCTACCATTCATGGGAATGGTGCTTGACACGTGACATGGCATAGCAGTAATAGGTTTTCTGATGTAAATAGTTCTGTAGAACGTGTCTGGTACAGGATAACTAAAACTGTTAAATCTTTTTTCACGCGCTTTAAGACTGTACACAAAAGTCATCATTTTGTAGGAGCTAATGACGTACAAATAAAACATGGACCTTATTCCATGGGATAAAGAGCATGAATACGAAGTTAAAACCGTTTATATATAGCCACATGTTACCCTATATCACCAGGTGGTAGTAAGTTTTAGTCGATGTGTCGTATAACCACGTTATAAACAGTTCCTACACAATAAAAATACCGTCATACCGAGACAGTGTGAAGACTGGCTCCTTACCAGATTTTTAACCTTTTAACATGCTATGACTTCATGTATGTAACGAGATTGTATTATGAGTAGATTGTAGGCGGAGGGGGGTGTAATGGGGGTGTTAGAATGGTTTAGGATTGAATCAAAGATAGATTTGTTGGTGGAGGTGTTACAATACGCTTCACTGAGTAGACCTGGCTTAAGATTCCCAGGTTTTATTGGGCCTTACGCGTTAGCTAGCTTGGGCTGGGGTACAGAGGGGCACGTAACACTCCTGCGCCTACTAATGCCCCCTCCCACGGTTAGTTATGGTTATCGGTGCCCATACACAAACGTGCATTGAAAAAAATACTAAATGCACTTCTTTTTCAAGGAGGAGTCCTTCCACATCCACAAAGACAGTGCTGACGACGACTACTCTTTTAATCGTCAATCGTAGCTCATAACCCATTCAAGGGTCCCAGAGTTCTGCCATACGTACCGGTTACTTTCTCTTTCTCTGATGATTCACTACAAATTGGCGTCTTGTTTCATTTATACCAATAGATATACGAGTTAAATTTCTTTTGTTGGCTGGTATAATCTCTCTACATAATGACTACTAAAAATTATAAACGCTTGTTCTTACATCTTTTTTCTTCTTCTGTTCAACTGCATCTCACTTAAAGATAGTGTTGTACATAGATTGGTCTTCCCTTGATCTCTCTGTGCACCTTCAATGTTAGTTTGTCTCCTTTGGCAACCATAACAACAGTAATTTTCCAGGAAGAAAAAGGGAATAAGGTGAAGGGCAATGTTTCCGCTGTCAAACATTATACGTCTACGTCAAAGGAGCCCCACCCCCCACATCTACAAACCCATTGCTTGCCCTGATGGGAGACTTTTCTGTATCCATGTATTTACTCTTTACACTGATTAGCAACCCAGATTTCTTAATTAGACTTTGTACTCGCTGGGATATAGGTTATGTAGATTTCTCATTAATATCTGCTGTGCTATTCCACGGCAATACTATTCGTATGATATTCTTTAATGAGTGAATATCCCAGAGATGCTGTTAAGTCTGACAAGGCGTACGTTGAGCTACAGAGAGACGATCAGTTAGTGAAAGATCAAGCGTCTCTTCATCGATGGTCTATGGATAAAGTTTGCTGGCATAGAATCATAAACGATAATTAACACCTGCGTAAAATTTCGTTCCTCTCATCACTATTACCGCCTGGGTCGCCCCTGTGACTTGTCTTATAAAAGTCGGCGCTGCGATGTTCTGTTTTAAAGAGAAGTTCTTATTTACCCAGAATCCTGAGCCAAGTAACGCTACAACCAATTGTTCTGCTTTCAGTTTGTAGGGTACGGCAGGTTTTACAACATCGGGGTGACTAGGGGTCTTTAACCCACTAAATCTAGTCTCTTGTCACTTTCTTTTGGCACAGTCACGTCGTCTGTAGATTCGAGCTTCTCTCCAAATTCCAGTCTCTTAAAAACCAATTATTTAATGTTCAATACCTTTCCGCTTGATTTCTGAAATCTCAGGGAAGAGAATTCATATCGACCTTCATCTAGTTAAAAGATATACGTTCAAAACATTCCTGAAAATTCTACGTACAAATGGTGTCGGTAACCAAGAAGGCGTTCCGATATTTAATAAAACTACTTTAATATCAGCAATTGATTTACCAGGAATTCTAACTTTGTAATAAACAGCAACGCTCAGCAAATAATGCACATATTGCTTGGCATTTCTGTTCATTACAAAATTACTATGTTAGTAATGGTAATAACGATTTACATGAGCATTTTAAATTTCGTAGGCTCTTCATCTCATGGACGTACAGATATGTTTGGGCCACTGTTTATATGACGATTCGCCACGACTAACTGGAAGTCAATGTTTAGAAAGTCATCTGATTTCTTTTAGATTATGAGTACGCTTTCATTTAGAGAGTGAGGCGTGCTATGAAAAGATTCGAAACCAGGGCTCACATTGTCGAATGTCGATAACATGTTTCATTTTCTGTAGTCGCCACATCAACTCCCAGTCCTACACTAGATGGACATAGTTATATTACTCTACTCAATTTTGGAGTCCAGTCTGCCTTGCCGTTTTATGTGACTTAGAAGGACTGCCATCTGTCCCACCAGTCTATCCAAACTCCATTTGAAGTTGAAGGTTGAGGATAGAGGATTGGAAATTATATGTTTGAAAAGTTTCTAGAGAAAATGAAATATTTTACGACTGGTCTTCGAACCTGGGGCACGCTTGTGGTACAGTATATCCCACCTTAGGGTTAATCTTTGTAGGTCGGCCAAGTGCCCAATGCCGCGAAATATAACGGCCAAAATGGATCCGTCCATTGCGTAACCACTGTAGATAGGATATACCAATGCTGGCTAAACCGTGATAACTGTTTGTACGGCTACTTAAAATTTATAAGATATCGCGGCCCAAACAAAAAGATCGGATATAATTGTTTACATAAGTACTTCAAGAGAAGTAGAGCAAATAATTCGCATTAAATTAAGTCACAAGAACTACGATTGCTATTTTAGTAGTGTATCGAATGTGAGATGCGGTCAGGTTCATTCTCAACAATAAAAATCTGGCCAGTGGTGCAAAAAGGGGTTGGCAACCTCTAGGTTGTAATGTATGGATAATACAGGGCATAACTGTTGGTTTGTTTGAAAATGCTGTAAAATATCTTCGTTGTACTTTCTGCAATGTTCTAGAGCCTATTTTGCCGTTAAAATAATTTGTAATTTCACTGTTCTCGCTTTCAAGATGGTGCACGTTGTTTACCTTTTTTACTTATCCTATATGGAGGAATTCCTTTCATTAGATTACAACCGTGCAATCGGCGTATTTTCTGGGTTCTGAAAAAGCTATTCTCCACCATGTTAAGCCATGCCCAATCTCCTTGTGCTCAGTTTGGCATTGTTCACTCTAACATAGTCTGACTGTACCTTGATATGTAAATGCGATCTCTTTCTATACCTTCTTTTGTACAGTGTTCTTACAGGTAATCGAGCAACAGCCGACCTGATTTAAAGGGGCTGATTTTATGACTCAATAACAGCAGATTGCATGGATTTTCCTCTGCCATGCTCTCGCTGTCACCCACTTACACGTTGAATCCGTCGTTACTGTTTATTCTGCAACCAGCCAATCTACGCAATGAGCCTCCCTTTTGTCAGAACATTAAAAAGAAAAATTTAACTGAATTTGGGGATGGGGGATAACCATGGTGCCGCCCCCCCTTATAGCTGCTTTTACCCAATTATGCAATGACTTCTTTATATAGTCCAAGCTAGCTATATGGCCTGTCTTTATCAATTGAGCATGAGCACAGATTTAGGAAGCCTGGTCCTATTCATCCTCCTTGCCCAGATATGCTGACTATCAGCAAGTTTGAAAGTAAGCACTAAAGCAGCCTAACTATATATTCAAACTACTATCAACAACTCGACCAATTCAAAGCAAAATCAATTCGTAGTAAATTACATTGGAGCGAATTTTAGCAAGGTGTTGCTAATATTAATGGAGAATGGACAATGAGAGGCTGCTGTGAGGTAATTAAAAACGCCACCCTTAGATCTTTTTAAAACAATACCTCAGCGTAAGCCGTTGCAGGTATGGTCCTTCCTCGACCATGAATAGATGGTGTAAGTAAATGGAGGTTTAAATATAAATTAACTAACAATTAGTAGTAACTCACTGAATAAGACCACTTGCATCGTTTTAATGGTTTCGAAATAAACTACATGCTGTACAACATGGATTTAAATGTCTGTTCAGTTGAAATGTAATTAATTATATAATTTCACAAATTGATCGCGATGGAAAGAACGTGTTTCTTGACGTCGTTTTGCCCTCGTTACTTTTTGCAATCGATAGTAAGCCATCGGGAGCTGTGCTTTAAAATTGTTTCTTTTGATCAAACGTTCGGATCTGTAATGATGTTATTCAGTACAGCTGACCAGTGTGTCCGTAGGCACAATGAGATGTACGTCAGGTAAAGACGAAAGCGTTTTGGTGCAATTGGCGTCCAATCACCAGTTAGAAAACAAGGTGAATGATTTGGTTGGAGTTGTTTAATCATAAGACGGGGTTGTTAGTAAGACATTCCAACGCTACTGATGTCATCATCTATTAACTCATTGGAAGCCATACTCCGCCATCCATATGTACTAAACCATCTGCAGCAAACCTTAAATAGATAAGGAGAACATAGATTTGTGTAATGTATCGATTAATTGAACACTAGCACATTTACGTTTCGGAATAATTACTTCTCTAAGCGATTGGTGAAAAGCCTTCGATAAAGTATGGACTCTAAGTAGTGCAAAGAATCCGAACCTATCTACAATCACATTGATATTTGTGGGTTTTATTGGGAAATTTCCCAACAACTTTGTGCTTTAAGGCGTTCTCTAGTTTTGCTTATTGTTATTACGTTATGTACTATGGAAGGTACAAGACGACAATCTTTAATTTCCAAAACGTTTTTGCTCTTTTAACATCGTGTAAAATGTTCTATACCATAAATAATTTAATGATCATTCCGCATATATACGTACAGTAGATACAGATTCTTTCATTTCAATTTCATAAGCATTCCATCAACCGTTTGGCTGACGTGCTTGCAATGCGTCTGTGGATTTACTTACCCTCCAGAAAAGAGTTTAACCTCCCTACCGCTATAAGATATGCATTCAAATGCTTCCTCAAAAGTTATTTAATCGAGAAGAGAGGATTTCAAATGTTAGTTTTGGAAAGAACAATAGAGAAATAGAAAATATGAGCTGCATGTCGATGTCCGCCGTGGAAAGATTGGGAGCTAAGTTGGCGACTAGAGAAATAGAAGTATGTTAACATCGGAGGTCACCTAGCCCAGTTGGTAGAGCGCACGCTGCGAAAGCGTGGGTCTCGGGCTCGATCCCCGATCGTGACATATTTTCTATTTCTCTAGTGTTCTTTTCAAAACCAAAAGTTATTTGTAAAGTATCTGAATATGTTTTATGTCATACACTATGTACATTAGCATAGTGGATAAAATTCAAACTTATTGCATGTTATCCATCATGTCAGTCTCAATTTCGCTGATACTGCCAAACTTTTGCCTCTCTGTGGCCGTTTTTGCCTCGTTTTTATGAGTCTTAATGTAGCATTAGAGTGACTGCATTGTGTAATCCCCTCATACTTCTAAAGGTTCTTGCGATTATTATGATACTGTATTAGTATTTTTTCATCCAACATGCAAGTCCTTATTGTCACCCTTAACTTTATTTGTTTTATCAATTAATGGCTTTCGAAATGCTCTCAAGAGCCACTAGAGTTTACAAGAGTTTTCCTCTTGTAAAACAGATTGTAAGGGCTCCTTGTCATTTGCCATCTGCGTACTACTTGGCCAATATTTGCCTTTCGTTTGTTCCTTAGAAACCAATTAAGAGAAGGCAGTAAGTCTAAGACCCTGTTTACACGGGTAAGGATCCAAACTGGTACGGATTCAAACTGGTACGGATCGGCCTCGCGTTTACACGGGAGCTAGTCTGCTGTCCACAAGGAGTTTTGTAGTAGCTTTGGTGTAGATGTGCTGCTCACTAGGATTTGAAAACCGTAAAGTTTTTAGTTGCTTCTCAGGCAAAGGGAACTTTAAGCCATCAATTTGCTAGTATCAACAGGGCTTCTTGTCGACCGCCAGTGTTTAGTAAGCAAAACAAAGGAAATATGCCTAATCTGCATATTTAGATATATTGATAGTGCTCAAGTTGACACAAGTTGAGATAGTACTCAATGCACGGGAAAAAGCTGTATAACATCTTTGTGGACTTAGAGAAGCCTTTTACAAAGTACCACAATAGGTAATAAAATTGGCTTTAAGAAGGCAAGAAGTTCCATAAAGAATAGTAGTACTAGTGGTGGCATTATGCATCAACACTAAATTGAAAGCAAAGGTTGTAGGTGGCATGTCTAAAGCAGGAAAGCAAAGCAGAGGTAAGTTTGCTAGACAGTATCCCAAGTGCCAAAGTAGCAAAGACTTTGCTTGAATAAGCTGAAGTTATTTGCACATGAAGAATGAGATTTTTTTTCCATGTGAAAAGAATAGAAGTTGGCAGTCCTCTTTAAAGAATTTGTGTATTGGATGTACCTGGAAGAAGATCCCCAGGTTGCCCAGAATCGTCCTGGATTTACTGTATAGCAGAAGACCTCTGGGTGCCAATCAAAATGCAGTGGTGGACTATGATGTATGAATATTGCATATCAACCATCTAACCTTAGCCAAATTGAGAAGTTATAGACATTATTTGGAAATGATGATGATATATATATATAAATCTCTTTACCTTTTAATGTTTTCTTCATCAGATTGAATTTCAATGTTTATATGGCTACATACATTTATGCTCATATTAATACATATAGTTTTCTTATTCAGTGGAATCTCTTATCAAGGTTTACTCATATTTAATGTTGAATATAATTTCCTTTAAGAATGGAATGGGGAAACTGGTAATAACTGAGAATGGCATTGTGTTAGATGGACCTGCTGAATTTGTACAAACATTGAGAGCCAAATACATTAGGACAAGAACGGTAAGAACTTTAGATCTTTACCTTCTGTGATTTGAAAAATTGCATATGAGGAAAAGCTACAATTTCCACTATATTAAGGCTCCGGTTTTGGTAATATGTAGATGCAGGGCTGGGTCAAGACAGTGGTAGGCATGGGGCCTGCTTGAAAAAGAGGTCCCCTTTCCAATTGCTCCTATTTTATACATCGTAGAATATTGAGCTATATACTTCCAGTTGTATGATATGCAATGTGTAAGCAGGGAATGAAATGAACTCAAGTTGAACTTATCAAATTTATTTACACAGAGACGTAATTCATTTCTTCTTCTTCTTCTTGTTCTTCTTCTCTTAGCTTTTCCTGCCACTGCTGTCAGATAGCCTCCACATATGCTTCCACTCTAACCATTTTGTGACACTTAAGTCCATTTACTTCCTGTTTTTTGCTCAATATCATCCCTTCATCTATGCTGTGGTCTTCCTCTCATTCTTCTTTTGCCCCTCAGCATCAATTCTGTCGTTTTACTTGCCCATTTGTTGATGGGATGCCTTACATTTTTAATTCAATTCTGATTCCTTAATTTTTCATAAAAATGTTTATTACAACTAACAAGTAGATATGGTTAATTCCAGAGAATGGATTGAGGTATAACCATTAGAATCCAGATTCTTTCTGTGATGTTCATGCAGCAAAGTCACGTATGTTGTCACTAAAGTCCAACTCCAGCACTGTATCTGACTTGATACTAATGATAGCCAGAGTTACAAGTTGTTTCTGGTTCGTGGATATTAGTAATTCATTCTAAATTCATTTGAGTTTTGAAGAAGCACTCACTGCTTTAGTTTGATACCATCATAATAAAATATGTCTGTGGAGCTATCGAAATGTTTGAGAAAGTGTGGTGGACACCCTGATATTTGATACGTCTTTACAGAACCTCGATGAAGATATTGGCAAATATTGCAGACTAACACAATTCATCAACAATTGTGATGTCCAAGTGATCTGAATAAGTCCTGACTACTGCTGTACTGCAGCCTGAATCTCGTCTTATAGAGTCCTTCCAGATAACAAAACAGCTAAATTAGCTAAAGAAATGTTTGAATGCCTACAGACAATGGTCAAGAGAAGCAATCACCTGATCAAGAAACTTTCTGCTCTGTATTTTTCTGTTCAATTATGAAGCTCAAACCTGTAATTAATCTCTTCTTCTTGTTGTCTTCAGGTAAGATTGCTTCCTTTCACAAGCCAGTCTTGACTGGCCATATTAAACTACATACCTTTTACTGGTTAGAGATCTTCTCTTGGTAGGTGGCCCAGGGTGCAGGTCCCTTGGGCCCTGTCCTTATAATGCAGCATTGTTTAGATGGTATATTTAAAATTTTTACCTTTTGGCCATTGCTTATATTACTTGAAGTACCTTCTCGTATATTTCACTTTTACTGTTCTAATTGGGGTTAGCTTTTCCATCATTTACAGAGGGATATTTCTTCTTTCTCTGTAATTAAGAGGAAAAGTCTATTTATCCCAAGCTCTTTGAAAGTTAGAAAGTATAATCCAAAGGGGAGGATTTGAAAGGTTCGATCCCTGGTGGTAACCTGTGTTCTTTTTCTCTAGTGTTCTTTTCAAACCTGTTATTTTAAATTCACCCCTCTGGATTAAACAAACATTTATGCCACTATCATCCTCACTTACTCATTTCTATGTTTCTTTTGTCGTTTTTTTTGTTTTCTTGTCATTTCTTAAGCTCTGGTACACCACTTTAAGAGACAAAAGCTCTCTCCAAAGTACAGCTCCTCTCTTTCACCAAACAGCTGGTTACAGATTTCATGTTGCTGTTAGCAACAAGGTATCACCTTTCAAAATTCGTCTAAAACATCATGATCTCTAATGAATTCAGCATCTTCATGACTTCAAGAACCCACAAATCACATTCATATGTAAGAATAACAAATACAGCTTTTTGTTAATTTTTTGACATTGCAATTCAGAAGTCCTTTAGGAGATGAAAACCTTCTTTGATTTAACTTTTTTGTTATGTTCTTTGTCTTCCTTTATACGAGTAGACCTATTAATCCAGGGCCATATTCGGTCTTTGAAAAGTGGGGGAGAGGGGAGGGGGAAATGCTCACTTCTTGGCCTTTTGGCAAAGAATGGATGTAGCATATGCTCTCACTGGTGACAGCTTCTTTCCAATATGTAGAGGCTTACAATATGTACCTATTACGTCACACCAAATGCATATCTCCCTATTCGTAGCTGGAAATTGTTAACAGGGTGTGTTTAAAAGTGTTCACTTTGAAAAGTGGGGGGGGGGGGGGCTGCTCCCCAGACTCCTCGGTGACTACAGCCCTGTAATCAATCCACTCCCAAGCTACAACCAGTGTCTGAGGCCAATTCTTAAAAGAAACCTTCGTATGGATTTTAGATTCAGTAACAGTTTAGACTTTTCTCAAAACATTGTGGTACCAGCCTTTTTTCACAGATAAAAGTGCGTAGGAGTTTTAGGATGAAGGAACCTTAAATGAGGCCTAGCATTGGACCTCTGCGTTTTTGCTACACCATGTTAATCATGTACCGAATCCTTTTTTTATGTGATTTTAAGGATTGTTGTAACTGATGTGACACAAGCCAGCCTTCTCCATAATCCACGAAAGGCGGTCCTACTGGGCGGTTGAGTCTGCCTCATGGCTTGCTTCCTTACCCGGTAGTCAAAATTGAGGGGCGTCGCCCTTGGAAGCCCCAGCTGCCCTTTATTTCTTAGTTAGCCTGTTTGGTGGTTTTTCTGTTTATTTAGGGTAGGTTTCAATGTCGGGTCCTCTGCTCATCAGCGGTCTTTGATTGAGAGATTGAGGAAGTTATGAATCATATCAGGTGAAGTTGAACTACAACAGAGGGAGAATAGAGTAATTTACCTATGCTGAGATTTTCAGTGTTATGATTACAGAGTAGTAGTCTGTCATCTCCTACTGTGGCACGTTGTTTCTTGTCTAAACGATAAGCTATACTGTCATAATTTGTGTGTTTTGATCCATTCTTTCTGGTTGGTTCAAGGATAAGATACCTTAGAGAAAACTTTTTTTTACATTTCTCAATTGATAGTACAAGAAGATCATCTGTCTTCGATCACATCACCTGCTTATTTGAAGAACACGCAAATCGTTCCTTATTTGATGGCAATAGCTCGCCTTTTTAAATGTCTTTTAACGCTCGGAATCCAAACATTGACACTGCACTTGAAGCATAGTGGTAATTTTTGTACCTGCCAAGATAGTAAAGCAAAAGGTTATGTCAATAGTCTACTTGCATGTAATATTTGACTTCCTGCACCATTTACGTTCTCTTTGCAAAAAATGCACATGTAGCTTGAATATATCCAAAAGTTTCCATCACTCTTTTTTCACTGAAGCCGTTGAAATGTTCTGTTATATGAGTCTGTGCCCGTCTTTTATAAATTCATATAAAGCTCAAGACCCATACCTCTTCATTCCTTCTAGTAGCTTCTCAAAAGGCAATTGTTGTGAGAATCAATGACTTTCGACAAAATAAATGTGTATCCTGCATCATTATTTTGCCTTTTTGTGACAATGAACTTTAAACATTGCGTAAAATAACGGATTCATTTTGCGAAACGTTTTCGCCCGTGAACGTTCCAAAGTATCATCCCGATGATAGGTTATGAAATAATGAGTACTTAAATACATTCTACCGAAATAGAAAATGTGTCACAGAAAAAGGCCAATGCCAAAAGCATACTGCCCGTATCAGTCTTAATATTTCCTGCTCTTGTTGTTGTTCGTCCATCGCTAGCGATGATGATCACTAAACCATCCTCATGGCGACCGCATGATCCTATTTTTCGTGGGTCTTTGTATGGCTAATAAGGTCAATCTTGGCCCTGAAGTGTCGTTTGCAGTTGGGGCACTCGTCTGCTGCATTCACTGTGGGGTCTGCAGCTCTTTCATTTTGGAAGAAACGGTTTCTTTCAGCAGTCACAAAATGTTTCTCCGGAGCAGTTAAGGCGCCTTTTGCAATAGCGGAGCGCCAGGTGCTTCTGTCACATTAATCCCTAAATAAGTATTGGATTGCCGCAGAAAGCAAGGTAGAGTGCCAAGTAGCTCGGCAGCACCTCTTATGATACTCGATTGCCTTCCTGGTTGAACTCCCTTTGTTAGCATTATTAGGACATGGATAATATCTACCTGAATTCGTACAACTGGTATAAAGTAACTCCTCTACGTGAAATAGTGTTTACAATTGTTGTTCAACAATTTTCTATGTTTTTACTGGATTGAGGCAAAGTAAACACTCGTAGTGATTGAATCTTGTAGTTAGCCGTGAAAGTAACCGTTGCGTTGGTATTTTCTCTTTGTAGAGCGCGGGCTTACAAGTGCAATCGATGCGTAACATTTCCGTATCTGCGCGAAATGCATCCGATTTCCTTGCCGGGCAGCTTTCCATTGGCAACGATGAAGTGATCATGAAGAACAAGCGGCTTTACTTTCTTGATGAGAAAGGCAACCGCATTCTTTATGCAGACAAAGACAAATTGGAACTCAATGTTAAAGATATTGACTTCAACGGTGGGTATAATTACTTCTTTTTTGTTTGCGGAAATTATGTTGTTGGGGATGTTCATTGGCTTTCAGTGAAGTATAATCGAAAAGCCTATATGGTATACTTTGAGTTTTAAAAAACTCATCCGTAGTTTAGCTTCAGAGCTCAGAAATAGGCGTACGTGCCTATGATCACAGGGACGAACAAAGCTGTCGTACACTGACAACCAGAGCAAGAGTTGGTCCCATCTGGCAGAATCGTCGGAAAACTGTTAAAATAGAAAAATGTCTGCTTTTTCGTATTCGACGCTACTCGAGCCGTACATCTAAGTACTTACCCACCGTATGACACAGTGAAAAGCCAAGCACAAATTTTTTGTTCATACGAGGTACTTGAACTTGCTGGAAAGTGTAACATCGGCCTCAAAGCGTGAGCATTGAAATCAGAGTTCAAAAAACATGATGGTTGCACGACTTGGAAAGAACGAAGGAAAGTGTGGCTGTGAATAGTGCAAGATATATCAATGACAGTAATTGTCAAGTAAGAAAGAGTACCAAGTAAGAACTCCAGCTTTTAAATGCGGCGATTAGTGGAGAGCTGTGTTTATTACAAAATCAAATAACATTTATCCAAAAATGTTGTAAACTGTTGAAGCGAAAACAGGAATACCAGTGTTTGTCTTCAGTTATTGAAGATTTTGTTGGTTGAAACAAAAAACTCGTATTAACTATTTTTTATTCCTTGTTTGGTCAATTTTCTAATAGACGCGGCATTTTAAGATGCGTTGTTTATCAGAGGGCTGTGTTTACTACAAATCTTCGGCTACAAGTTCGTCGTTTCATAGAAAGCGTTTATTGAAGGAAATACGGTACTCTTTGTTTCCTTGACAATTACTGTCATTGATATTTCTTACACTATTCACAGCCAAACTATAGACAGATAAAACTACAGATGAATTAGCGAGCGCATTAGAAACATGAGGTATATGCTCGGTGATACAAACGAAATAACCATAGTAAGGGCCTAATGATTTGACAGGCAGCTTTTTGCGTTCCGAAGGACGAATTGTAGGCTAAGGGAAGATTTCGACCCTGTTTACACGCGTATGGATCCAAACTGGTACGGATCCAAATGGATCCTATCCCGCATAAACACCCTAGAATCGGGATCAGATCCATTTGTATCCCAAACTGTGCATGATAATTTAATTAGCAAATCAACGGTTCGTTCTATCGTAATACCAGCTACGATAAATTGCAACGCTGAAATATGAACAATAGGAGATAATGAATAACGTATCCTTACAAGTACGAAAATAGAATTTGAACAAAAATCGCGTCAAATTTACCTCGTAGTGGTAATTTTTCGGCTCATTTTGGATCATTATCAGTTTGGATCCGATCTTAGGCTTTTACAGAGACCTCTTCGAGTCCTGATCCTAACTGGTACGAATAGCAGATCTAAAGGAGTTCGGATCCACCAGGTACCGTCTAAACGCAAGGTCGATCCGTAATAGTACCAACCCATTTGGATCTGTACCGGTGTAGACAGGATCTTAGTCTGTATATGTCTGTACTCGGGTTTTACCTTTAAGCGTCAGACGGACAATAGAGTACTATCTAAGTGCTACATCAACGTGGTAATACTGGCACAGATACCCGTGTACCAAGTAACACGTTCGAATCTCATGTTAACTGCAAGTAACGTTTGTTTGAATTTGCTAAAGGCCTTAAGGAGACATTGTTAACTTTGCTCTGTTTATAAATGTTTTTGGTAAGCGTTAATCAAAGTTTGAAATGGCGTATCTGGGCGATTCCACAAGATGTTGATCTGAAATGTGGACAGATTATCTATATTGACAAGACGAATGCAAAGAAGTCAACATAATGTCCACCTTTTGATATTCATTAAATTGTGACATCACAATTAAGTGCTCTATTGCCAGAATTTATGTTCTAAGACACGTAACAGACATCCGTAAAATGCCTTGGACGCCTTTGGGTTCTTGTATACCATTTTGAGAACGTAGTTATACATATCTTTACTGCTTTTATTTATCAGTCCATGCTTCTCACAGTATACAATTATCATTTTATAGTTCCTGGAGGTTTGAATTTCAAGAACTCTATTCAAACACCTAAAGTACAAGCTGGACCTTACCAAACTTTGACCCTGGAATCCCTGACGAAGCGTCTTCACATAAACGCGGCTCAAGGAATCAAATTGGAGGCATTGGCCAGTCACATCAAGTCGACTAGTTTGTATGATACAAAGCTAACATCTTCTAATGGCAAGGTAGGTTATATCATGCTCACCGAGTTATGTAGCCATAGATTAGAAACGACCCAAGGGAAACAAAGACATGTAACGGCCGGGGATCCAGCCCGTAACCCATTCTATCGCCACTTGTGCTCTAGTGAGCCAGGTGACCTTCGATGTTATGCTGTATTTCTCTAGACGCCACATTTGCTCCCAATCATCCACCTGTGAAAATGGACATCGACTTTTTAACCATAGTTGCAAATGCCATTAAGTGGATGACCTTGATGTAATGTGACGTTTTATTCTTCCCTTCGGTGATATTTAGAGAGCCTATGCCGACGAGTTCAAGCTATAATTACGGACTTTTACTGCGTAGAGATGTGTTTAGTACGCATTCATAAAATTTGCAAATAAAACAAACAAATGAGAGCGTACCCGTAACGTTTCTTTAGAATTTCATGATTGCAAAGATACGCCGTTAGTCTGCATTTTTAAGGTCGTAAAACACTTGATGATGTTTGGATAGGAGCCAATGAACAGACTTGAACCGTAGTTTAACATACCAATAATTCTCAGTTTACAGCATAAACTTGTTCCGTGAAATTTACTTTCCAGTGAACGTACAATAAGCTTCGAAATTTCGTTAGTTTAGAAGCAGTTGCTCCACATTTATATTGGAAATATAACTGAACCTACTTTTTCCGAAATTGTGAATTAAACTGTGTGCTGCTCGTTTAGAAAGGTATGGCCTAGACAATCTACGCTGGAAGCATTTCATTTCTTAGTGATATTCAGTGTTGTAGACACATATTATACGAACCATACTCGCAAGTCTTTCTAACAGGGGTTAAATGTAGGAATATTAATTTCACTGATAATAAACAAATAAGTGTAGAACCTAGTTAGATGTTGTAAATGTCCTAGTACCCAAGAATCCTGTCTAAACATTTTTGTCAAATCGTTTTTGTGAGGCATTAGCTGTACCATTACCGTTGGCAAGGTTGAAAGCATGGTTTCATCGACTGTTTTCAATAATACCAACTGATTGAGACACACTTCTGTGTAAAATTTGATTTTGAGTTTCCACTACAGGGATTGGTACTAATATTACGAAGGAGGTTGCCAGCATAATTGCGTTACATAATTAGGCCCAAAGACAACCCCCGAGACACTCCGTAACTTTGATAGACCGAAACGCGTTATAACCGGTGAATTAGTAGTTTGTGTGATATAGTTCCGTCTTTAGTAGATTTAAACGATAATGTCGGGAAAAAATTGAAAGTCGTGAATTTCCATTCCTTCAGGGTACCTAGTTATCCCCTTTTTGCATGGTTGTGATGCCCCAGTTTGGAACATTGTCTTGTAAGTGACATGGGAATGTAACTAATCAGTGAGTAACATTTGCTTCTTGTTTTATTTCAGGTTGTTCTCGATGCACAGAAAATTCAACTCCCTAATGTGAAAGCTAGCGATCCTGCTGCGGCTGCACAGAATTACCCTCAAGCACGAGAGGTGTGCATGTGCGCTGACGGGACACTCTATCTGGCGCCAGCTGATGGTGCGGACCGTTGCAAACTGACCAGCGGAGTTTGCAATTGATTCAGGGCGTCTGTTACAGAATGTATTTTGTAAGATTCATCCACCACTCTTGTACTTATGGGCCATCTGATGACCCATGTTTTTATTATCGCCTCGTGTGTTTGTTTACTTCTCGCCTCATTTTCTCATAATGATTGGTCAAAAAAGTTCTTATGGGAGACATGCCCTATAGATACCACTTACGAGGTGTACCTGAGAAAGCCCTTTTTCGCAGACCTTTTTTCTTTCCATCGGCGATGGTATCCGAGAAGGGGTAGGTTCTGTCGGTACCTTAAATTTGGAGTATTACGTAGCATCGCTGACATGATGGACTCCACTACCCAAATTGCCTTGCAGTCAATACTTTGTTCTAAGTTTCATTTAATGTGTGCTCATCCCATATTAATGTACTTTCTCAAATATGGGCCCATAACCAAGACTTTCTTCTAGCTCAACTGTTTTGAGATATAATCGTACACTTCGTATCCTTTTCCATACAGCGTTTTTCGGTTGGGCTTCATAGAAGGTCAGGAAGTGCCAAGATACAAAACAATGTAAGTCCAGAAGAATGGGAAGCCACATGGTCCGGGGGGTTGTGACAGCCACCTGTATGTTTTTCTTGCGTGTCCTCTGCTGCTCTTTTTGCCCATTCCTCTTTTGCTGGTGCTGCTTCTTTCTCTACATCGGTGGCTTCTATTTTTATTGCCAGTAGTGTTATTCCCGCTAACGTAACTCATAATGCCGGTCAAAGTTCGGATCCGTCTTCACAAGAGCACCCTAGCAGTATCATCTAACACTTCACACATAGAGCATAGTGTTTTAATGTGATAGAAGTGAATCCCGTTTACCCTTCTGGATCCCAGCACCATTTTTTCAGTCAATGAAGGTGACTTTGCTTGTACCTTACTACATTTTAACAGCGGGACTTGTATTCACTATACTACTGCAAATGCGATATTTTCTAAGATGCCTTATCTCACGTATTCTTTTGTAAGTTCTGATGACATTTGCTCGACGTTTTTGACGTAGATCTTTGTACAGCGAATGTTGCCATGCTATTTAGCGTATAGCAAATACCATGTAAATAGTTTAGTAGTAGAAGCTTTGTTTGAAATGTAGCTATTTTTGCCAGAGCATGTAATTTTCACTCGCGTAACTCCAGTGGTAATCTTCTATACAGCCGCAGTGGAATTCATCATTGATAAATATAGGAAAGATGGCGTTCCGAAAACTATCCAAGGTGAAAGAAATTTTACTAGTCGAGGAGCAGTTTGCGCGAATTTTAAAAGGTAGGATGATATCTTTTAAAGCCTACTTCCAACGATTGGCATTAAGCAGGCTTCTAAGTTATAAAGACGGTTGCAAAAGTGGATTCACGTAGTGGCCATGTCAATGCATATGACGTCAACCAAAATGACGTCAGTACGCACGCATGAAGTCTCATCAAAGCTTGATGAGCTTTGGAAGTTATATTCCCTTTTGTTGTATTTGGATTTTTGACAAGTACATTTATCACAACCGAGGAGGGTACGTGTATCTTCGGTACGTGCTAGGCCATAAAGTGGCCTCAACATTCCCTCAGTGGTCATGAAGGTGCTTTGTAACGCGCGCGCTTGTTGGTAAGATTCTCAGTACTTTGCAAGCGGTTTTTTGGTTATAAGGAACAAGTAGGTCTTACTAGTTAAGCCAGGACCCATATTCGAGAATTAATGGGAATGAGAAAGCTCAATAGGAAACGCCAATTGTTACGACTATAATACAATTATAAGGAGTTAAAAGACATTTGATGAACTCCACTGCAGTTAGTTTGAGAATGTTCCAATGAGTTACTATTTAAGGTGGCGTTATTTGACCATGTCTTAGCTAGATAAATTTTATTTCCAGTAGCCCTTTTTCTTTATTTTACCGTAATATCGCCTCACTAATGCCACCCTCGTTTATTTAAGTTGAGTATCTATTATTTCTATTGCCTAATTAACAATACTCTTGAATGTTTAGTTGCTCTATTTTGATTAAATTCCGTCCGACTTATCATTAATTGATGAGTGGGGTTGCTATGTTTACATACATCGTGTTTAGTACCCAGCAAATTTAACTCGTCACCCTAAACTCGCGTCTAGGTGAACTAGACCAAGAGACGGCAATTTGAGTCCCATGAATGATTTTGAAGGCCCCCCGGCTTAACCTTTGCATTTTTAGCGGCCCGTAATAAAATACGCTATTAAACTTTGCATAATGCTTACTGACTTCCTTCGATCAAAAGGGGTGGTAAGAAGCAAGGGATAGCTATTTTGAATATATGCCGATCTGACGTCTGAGTATCCCTATCATAAGGAAAATTCGAGGTCACAATAGATGACTCCGTATGCCGTAGATAGATGTAATGCGGGCCACCGCCCTTTCATCATTACCGAGTCACGGTTTGTGACGGCTGGCATTCGCCGATATTTGCGATAGACGTGTGAACAGAAATGCATGATTTGACTCACCAATGGTCACTTTACTAACCTGTGCCCTTAATTGCATAGCAATTAAATATAAATATACGAGCGGGAACATTTGGACAAGGGGGGTGTAAATCTAAAGTGAGCCGAATAGCATAAATAGAGGAACAAACTGAGCCAATAGTACTATATTCGACGTATTGTAAGACTACAAGCTCTTAGACACCGCAATAACTGCTTAAACGGTTGTAAGGCTGCTGTAGTATGTAAACAAACCGTTGCTTATGACAATGCACAGATCGAAAGCCTCGAAATGATAAGACACATACATGCCGTGAATCTTAAAGCACAACGAATTGTCAAACTAAGCGTTGAAAACTTAATTATCAAGCGTTGATCGAGGACAGGAGTGATCTTCCCCGCTGCCGTAAAAGCGATTGTAGTTTGCGAAAGGGAGCGATCATTTGGCCCCCGTCTACAATCAACCGTCTTCTGTCTTTCCTGGATAACAAGACTACGAAAGCTAAGGTTCGATGCAAAATGGCATCGGTATCGCAGTGTCAATCTAATATATCAGCAATACTTACATAGTTACATAGATACTCCAAAATTTTGTCAACTGAACATTTGCAAGACAAACCGTAAACTGAATATATACACCGTCGTAGCACGAAGTAAAATTGCACATATAAGGGAATGTAAGTCTAGCAGATTAGAACTTAGAGTAATTTCCGTGTTTGCTAGGAATGAATGATTCTTGTTGTATGATTATGCAGTTCCTGCTAACTGATTGTATATGTAAAAATGCATTTTTGTATGAAAATGTGGCTTTGTATTGAAAACGAAATCAAGATTAAATGTTTTGTACCTTCAATATTTTCTGCATCCCTGCGTTCATTCCCGATTGTTGGTTTTTAAATATGGTATAAGCGGTTCGTCATCTTTCTGACCAGATACCGCGTTTCTTGCGCTTTTCTCGGATGCCGACTGTGCAATCAGTTTTTATATAGAGGCGGTGTATTAGTGCTTTCATCTTCGTTTTGCCGGAGGTAAATTTCCAATGGATGAAAGTGTCGTAAGGAGATAGCAAGACTATGGCGGTGATAGAAGAGAGGTCATCAAGAGCAGCTTTGTTGTATGTGCTCTCATTGATTACAGATTTGTTCTGTGAACGTCGGTCATATTTGGCGGTTGAACGTCTATTGAAGTTTATGGATTCTTCAACTACCCTTTATGCATTAGTTAGACTGTCTAGTGGTTTACTGTTTATTAGGGTAGTTTCAACATTGGACCCACTGCCCAGGAGGGGTCTTTGAATAAGAGAAACAATGACTTGTGGAGGAAGAGAAGTCTTCCTAGAGGCTTTGGGAGTGACTCCGTGAAAGAACGGAGAACGCCAGGGACAAACTCCTTAGGCTGGTGAGCTCAGAACTGAATGGGCTAATAAACCTGAAACGAAGCATAGTCCCAATAAATTTTGTATAAATACCGTATTTCCTCTAATAAACGCCCTGGCTTCAGGAAACCTAGTGATTTTCGAATCTTGAAAGCAGATCTGGGAGGACTGATAGTAAATTTGGAGAGTTTAGCCGCTTATGTTCTCCCGTGGCTATGTATCTGATTGCAACAATTCCTCGAAAATGGCACAAATATAAGTGACACGTTTTCTGTCTCCATTGTCTGTCAAAAACGTTTACTAATGATGAATCAGTTACTTAACGTACTTTTTTAGTATAACCAACTTAGTAAATATCAAATACATATTTATGGCGAGTTCTAGTTTACTAACGCAAAAAACGCTCCATTGACTATACGCACACAAAATTTAGTACTGTTCCACACGTGCTATATTTGGTACGTTTATTTTTGTACTAAAGCAAGTTCTGTCCATATTGCACTTTTTCTTCTACTGAATTCACGAAGAATTTAGCCACATTTTCACGTTTTTATAATTTTGCCTGGGTGCTTGAAGGATGACGTTTTTAAGACCGTTTTATATTCATCCTTGTCATGAAGGTGAAGCACATAGAGAGCATTCAAAAGGTACGTACGCTCAGAATCTGGAATTTTTAACAACCCCCGCCCCTCCCTTGTTCGCTTTTAAAGAATAGAATGACATCACTAAAACAATGGATGTTCGCTTTTGTGCTTACCCCCTCCCTCTCCCTCCAAGCGTACGTACTTTTTTAATGGTCCCATAGTACTTTTTCTACTAGCTATATTTACACATGCGACTCTGCTACACCTGCATGCATGAGTAATTTGAGGGCAAGTGACTGACTCAAAGTCACGTCGAGGTATCGGATACCGGGGTCGAACCTAAAACATTCTGCTTCTAGATCAATACTTGATTCATTAGGCCTCCTCGTCACTAATAGGAGTGACTATGAACAATACTAACCGTTTACAAATTGAGGTATGCGTTGTTTTTGTTTAGTAATAAGATTGAAATGTCAATCAATTCCATTTTGATCATACGAAAATTAACGTTTGAGAAGGAAGTTAAGTAATGTATAAAAAACCGTCTGCGATAAAGAGATGTTTCCATATTTAAATGTAACTTGGTCGGTAGATCATGTACGAACATTCCTAAAAGATACTCGCCTGACTCTCTGACGAAGATGAAAACAATTCTGCCCTGCTTGATGTTTGTGAAGCACAGAACAACACACTAGGTGCTCACATGGTACAGCGCACGCCGCGAAAGCGTGGGTCACGGGTTCGATCCCGATGGTGACATACTTTCTTTTTCTCTAGTGTTCTTTCCAAAACTGGCATTGCTATCCAGAAATACAAGGCAGGTTGGCAGCAAGAAACTTTATAAACAGAGAATACAAAGATAAATCCAATTACTACCTTTTCCACCATCCTCGTGTACTATGCTACACCAATTAATTTTCAATTCACAAAGTAACTAAGACTAGCGGCAATCATGTAAAATTAATCGCGACGACTGAAATTTCTTGTCTGTCGCACAAATGAACATAAAACCTTATTCTTATTCTGTGTTATAAAAGAACTTATTTAGTCGTTTTGTAAGCTTCAAAATACCTGAATTAAAAATATTTACAACCAAACATGTGTTAGCTTACAAATAAATACATTGCTATGTACTAAAACAGTCAGTGGCAAGCTTCAATCGCTATTTGTACACACAATTAACACATACCTAGAGACTCTTCTGAAGGATGCACGAAGAATTGACGGATGCACCGTCTGAGCTACGAAAGTGACTTTGAACCAGCAATGGGCCATTTTATTAAAAATGATTCCTCTAATGAAACGCTAGTAACAAGCGGAAACGAATGGAGGAACTGCAACAGGAACTAGTTGATCTTGATGCTTACGAAAAGCCCAATCACACTTTGTCCGTAAAAGAATTCAACGTTTGGAAAACAATTATTCGATCTAAGACAACTAGGTATTGCTTCTATGAGTGTAGGGAAACAGTTTAGTGTATGAGTCAAAATACAGCTCAGGTAAATGTAGTGCATGCTTCCTTCTTGCGTATTATAAATTATCATATATATTCATGAGGATGTTACTATTTCATTTATGAATTATGAAACGATCAGTAGCGCTTATGGCTCTATCCTATCTAATTTCAACAAAATGTGTCCTACCACGCTGGCATCGAGCTGCACAATTTGTGAATTTCAAAAGGAATTACACATATCTTGTAGAACTACTCAAAACATTTCTCAAGTGTATTTTAGTGGCTGCAAATGTTGGGACGTAGCGGTACAGCAAAGGTACCTGATGAGAGCGTCGCCAATAATAAAGTATATCATATATATTTAATCAAATATATAGTGAAACCATATACCTCCGTTGAAGCTTACGGTTGACAGCAAACTTAAATCCTTTTCAGATCTTTTACAGGGGGAACACAAATAATGACGTGTGTGAAAGCTAACGAATATGTCAATGAGTATCACTGTACATTTTAGAATCTCGCCCATGAGAAAGGTGCACTATTGTATTTCGTGGTGACGCGTTCTTGATATACACTTTGTGTACCTACAAACCTGCTGCGGTATTAAAGTGGAAGCATTCCGTCTTGCTGCATACAATTAGCACAAAAAAACGTTTTAGGAGTAAAGTATGAAGTAGGAGAGTAAAGAAGTCACCCACTCTCCCCTAATAAGCAATAATTACGAGCGTTGATCATTAATTTTGTGTGTGTGGCAGCATTGAAAGATTTTTGAGAGCTGGGAAAACAATATTTTGTTAAGAAGATTCGAAACAGTGGATGTGTGCCCCTAATGACTTGTAAGCGGAAGTGGTAACGGCTGAGTTTTGGTTCACTCGCGGACCTCTACTGAGAAAGCATCTGCAGTTGCCTAGAAACCTATTTAAAATTGTTGGTATTACCCTTCATGTACTAATATAGAAGTAGAAATCGACAAAACGGTCTGCGCTGTGTCTGTCTGTAGTCCGCTTCGCCTATTCATTTACTTTTTATGGGCGTTAGACATTTGGTTCTTTAAATTACTCCCTATCATTCTGTAACTAACTGTCCGTCTGTGGTACCTCCGCTATCAGGCAGACACATGGGCGTGACGAATACGGGTAGCAGTACAAGGCAGGAGACTGAATTGCACATCCCGTGTGTGTCATTAAGGATAAGGATAGTTCTGAAACGGATTTCCACCACCTGCGGTATTTAAAATTTAGGGTATGCATGACACTGAATGCTTACCCTTCTTTATACAATTGTAAAGATAAGAAATTTATGAAGTCAACACGATGGGGAGGGGGGGCAAGGGGGGAGATAAGCGGTCTACTGTTATAGATCAAAAACACTTGTTGAGTCTTTTCACCATAAGGGAATCTGAGAACTCACAACATCTGACGACGTCATAAATAAATGGTCCCTTGGCTGAATGAAGTAAGCAGGGGGGAAGCTCAAGACTTAAGGTGTGCCTTTCAAAAGTCACGTGTTGTCACTATAAATGTTGGTTATAAGCGAGACATCGCATGCGTTCTATACTCCATGTGTGTTACTGTACCCAATGCTTCCAACTTCTCGATTTCACAAACTCGGCCCATTTGTTTGTTGTAACGCGGTTTCTCCGGAGTGCAAGCACTTTGTTCAACTTTGATAACAGCAAAATTTTAGGAGAAGGCGTTATTAAATTTGTTATTAACGCGATCCAAGTGGCTAAAGATATGTAGCCATGCCTTTGAAATGTAGGAGTAGTACGATAGCAATAAATTATACTGATTAGTAAAGTGAAGTGAAGGACAGCCAGCTGAGAATTAAACCTTCCTGACTTCTTGGTAGGAGTTCTAACACCTTAAATTCTAAAGGCACAACATCTTCAAATACGTAAGTCTAAGAAAATGCTCATATCACTATGTTTGTCCCGTTTACACGAACGATGCCCAAATCTTATTGTTGCCAACTGCTTATCTAGTGTTTACATGTTACACGATTGACAGTTTGTTACTGCTGCACAAAATAATTCAGTTTATCAATATCACTAAGGTCGCCTTTTGCTTTGGATCTGCCCCTAAAATCACAAAAGGTCATCAGATTACGAAATAAAATGACTTCTTCTAAATGAGCTCTACCAGGACATGTTTGTCAATAAATAAACGCCTTACCGTTTACGTAAAACCCCCATCCAAATCAGTATACGCCAGTAAACCACATGCTAGGACGGCCTTGGTTACGCGGTGGCAACGACATGCCAGGCACAGTCTTTTCTACGAGATGCTGAAAATAATTCAACAAATTTAGGCTTATAACCTAACAGGGACTCCTTAGACCAAATATACTTGTAAGTTCATTTGATTTATAAAAAATCTTGAACATATCTTCCGTGATACCTCGAATAGTATACACATTTTGTCAGTGGCGTTAAGAAAACTCTATTAAAAAATGTCGTTACTACCACGTAACCAAGGTCGTTATGGAGTAACGAGCGTTTCCGGTTTAGTCGCGTATTAATATGTTTTGCAGTAACTACAGTTGATGCTTTGAGCTGGAAGTTAAGGCTACTCATCCTTCAACTACACCATTCCCATTACCTTTAAAGATAATCGCTTTTCTTCAAACATCGCTGAATGTCTTGCTCGTTTGTCTCTCAATTCCACAGATCCCGATTGTGTTCCCGTTAGTGAGCTCATACTTCCAGATTTCGACGAACCGCCATTTATTCTAATTTTCCTACAGTCTCCCTCACCTTTTGTTATTGTATTATTTTGATCGGGGAATACCGGCATTGACCTTCGCTTCTCATTTTCATGCGACTTTGATCTTCTTTTCACTACGTTCTTCTGTGCCTTTCCTGTAGCGTCTCCCCCTTTAGTTACGGCAAGCTGAGACTGTACATTCTCCCATCGCTTTAAATTTGGTTCAGCAAATGGGTTTTGGTGATTGTTATCGACATCGCTCTGCCACGTCCATTGATCACTCTGCTGATCACACTCTGGCTCGTCTCTAATACTCCAAGAAAAACTCTCGTTAGAAATATGCCGATACAGCGGGTTCTGTTTAGTAGATCCTACCAATACAAAAGCTCTAAGGTCTTCTAAATCAGTGTCTTCCCCCCGTCGACTACATACGTCTTTATCTCTTTCAGAGTTTACTTTCTTTGATGCAGGGTTTTCTTTGTTCGCCGTTGACGGGGGTATCGCTAACGAAGGTGTATCGTCTGCCTTAGGCAACTGCCGACTCCCCTTTCGTTTACTTTCAAATTTAAGGTCACGGTCCTCCGACTTGGCTGCTGAATTGTTCGTCCTATCTTGTGTACTTCCTGGGTGAGACTGCCCGAGTGGCAATTTGACAATATGGGCTTGTTGAGCTTGAGCTTTGCTTTTAAACTCCGTCACATTCTCAAAGCCACCTGTATTACAATCATCTGTGTGCTGCGGTAAGGCTTCCCCCTGTCGCAGTTCTCTCCTCCCCTTAACCCTACCATGTGCTTCACTAGCTTCTCTTTTCATATTAGTGAAATTCAAACTTGCCTCTTTCTCAACAGAGCACAAAATACCGTTTTCGGTCGGCCAATCATAAACTATCTTCTGTGAACCTCGTTTTGATTTTGAAGGCTCGCAATAACTATTACTCCTCCTAGCTTTATTCTTCTTCCCTTTTTCTAGTCTCTCTTCTTTCTTAGCCACGTGACTGTTTGTAGGTACTTCCTCCTTTATATTTCTTTCCACAATCTCGTTACCCTGATTCACATTAACATCAAATACAATAGGTACAACTGATGCATTAGTTTGTGGGTTTGGATGCGATTTGGACCTGCTCTGAGTAGGTTCATTTTGACTTTTCTGCTTTACATCCGATTTGGGCTGCTTTCGATGCTCGGAAGCTTGTTCCGATTTCCCATGCCCTGGTACCCCTTTCCCACCAATGCTTCCTTGCTTTTCATCGAATTCTGTTTGGGTTTTTCGAGATTTCGTCTTCTTGTTCTTCCGTTTTTCGTTTACTTCCATGCTCTCCGCTTCCTTCACGGAATGACTTGTTTCGGTAACATTTGGTGAATTAAGCGTACTACTGTTCCTTTGTCTAGGGCTTGCGGTTTCTTCCTGAGTCTGATTCATAAGAGTATTACCCTTTTTGTTCACTTTCTTGCTATTTACATCTATTCCATTAGCTGCAGCAACCATGTTGATATCATTACCATAACTAAAGACATCATCTTCAAGAAAGTTACTATCTTTCGTCCACTTGGTCTCCCCTTTTGATTTCCTCTTTTTATGGCCTCGGGATGAATCTGAGGATCGCTCTCGAAAAGATGAACGGTATCTTGGATCTTCATTCAATCGGGCTGAAACGTCTGAGCTTGTGTGCGAGGTGCCTTCAGTATTCACTGATGCTCCAAGGCTTTGCTCGTCAATTGACTGTTCGTTCCAGCAGCTGTCGTCGTTTCCTGGGAAGGAACAGCTGGTCCGACTTTCCGCTAATGCTCTACCAGAGACACAGCCGAACAAACACTTTGGAAGATCAGCGTTCCGTTTCCTGTGCTCTGATTTTTGCCGAGCGACACTCCTTCTATTATGGTTCTGCAGCCTAGAACTCTTCCCACTGCTGAAAATTTTCATTCGTTCGTCATCAGAATACGACATGAACGAATTTCTGTGACTGCTCTCCTCTTTCAAACTCCTTCGCTTCCGTCGCTTTTCGCGATCTGCCGCCACAGTATCGGAATTTAGCGACAATAATCTATCCTTAGCCTCGCAATGCACATGGTTATACTCCACATCTTTGCTACTGTAGTCATGACGACTTTGCATGGTCTCAAAACTAAATCGACCACCACCCTTTCCGCTAAGCAAGGACAGGTCATCGGTGCTAAAGTCTAGAGCCCTGCTTGGACCAAGTTTTTTAACTCGTGCTTTTCCATTGTTCATTTTGTCTTTCCTCGTCTCGGATTGTAACACCTGTCTCACTTCCTCCAAATCCATTTCTTCATGTAATGCTACATACCCTCGTCCATTGTGGTATAGTTTACGTTCCTGAATCAGCATCCCCAGGCATTTGTGCATTGTGTCTTTGTCAGGCACTCTCATGTCTGCGTAAAGCTGCTTCAGATAAAATGTGATCATACCCTGTGAAGGGCAGTGGCCGCAGTTATTCAAGTCGGTGACTAGATCATGCAATGCCGTCGTAAGAGACATAAACTGGGCTGGAATAATGGACTCTAGAACCACATCTTGTAGATCTCCTACGAAAGAACAAGAAACACAATTATAGTGACAAATAAAACGGTGTAATGACGATCGCAGTTAAAATACTATTTTATAAAACAATAAACAATCAGAACGTAGGCAGTCATGACAGGTGAAGAATAAAAATCTACAGGCTCTTTAGAAAGGCTGGTTTTAGGGCGTAGCTTCCTACCCAGACATGACATAATATGGAGTTTTTCCTCTATTAACGTAACTGTAATTGAATATAAAATATCTAAAAAGTATATTTCTGGTTGCGTACGCTCAGTAAAGTATTGCGTGCGATTGATCCTTCCCTTTTTTGTTTAATGCCCTTAGAGTTATAGCAAGTAACGTTTTAATCGTCACAATATTTTCAGTATCACCCTTTTTACGTAAAGCTTAACAAACACAAACAAGGTTTATGTTAGGTTTCCTGGGTCTGGAGGAAACACTCGCCCTTCCCAGACATTTTGTAACTGCCTCTCATCACCCCACTTCCTTCGGAAAAGTTAGACTATGTCCATATTTAGTACGTTAGTGCTCCAGTTAGTGTCATGAATATATGTATATAAATGGGAGAGCAAAAGAACAATGACTAGAATGAAAAACAAATACAAACTTAGGAAACAGGTTCCATGGACGCTGGCTTAAAAGACTGAAATGTACAAGATGTGTTTGTGTTGTCATCTACCGATTTATATATTTGTTAGTTTGCTCCTTCTACGATCGACCCTATCATCATCATCATCATCATCATCACCATCATCATCTTTATCATCATTATGATCATCATCATCATCATCATCATCATCATCATCATCATCTTTATCATCATTATGATCACCATCATCATCACCATCATCATCACCATCATCATCATCATCTTCATCATCGTCATCATCATCATCATCATCATCATCATCCTGCGGCCTCTGCTGAGATCGAATTCACTACACCTTTCCAGTATACCCTATCTCTCATGGCTGTTAGAAGGTCTTCCTTGGCGATGGCGCTGTCCCTGCATATGATATCAGGAAAGGTGTGTTTCCGAGACCTCTTAATTGATGATGGGTGCCTCCATAAGAGGCATGCACACAGTGTCCAGCAAATGGACGCGTCTCCTCGATTCATACACTGATACCATGCCTTAACCTAAGGACACAGGCGATGATAATCATGATGTAATTTATTGTAATTCTCGACCATCAAAAACCGTGAAACCACGGGGAATCGAATCCCTACCTTCCCAAGGCAATGCAGGTGCACTGCAACACGGTCTCCTGTCCACAAGAGAGATACACACAAAGTATAGCAAGAAATAATTACTACTAGTAAAAGTTACTACATTATAAGTCTTTCCAACGCGTAGGCTAAGATAGGGCGAATTTAGGATATCAGCGTAATCAACAATGTCTATCTACTATTTGTAACCTTCAAGGGTCCCCTTATCTTTCCCAGGAAATACAGCTCCTTTATGTCCAACTATCATCGACCCTTTCACTCATACGTCCATCAAAAGCCTACGTACACTTGTTAGCCCAGCATTAAACTTCATATACAAAACTAACCGTCTGTCCGTCAAACCTTTCATCTATTCATTTGGTAGTTAACTTCAAATTCGCATACCGACGATCGATGTTTCAGACGGGTAATGTAATGTTAACAAGAATATTAGCACCAAGGTTCAAACTAAAAAAAACAGTGCACGTGTATTGGGCTTTTCGATTTATCACTACTAACTTGCAACATTTTCAAAGCAACTGATCGAATTTCAAAGTCTCCTCATCATAAAGACAAGTCCTTCGCTCAACGGACAATGTCATTTCCTTAACCCCCGTCACTATTATTGGTTCTAAGAGTTAACATTAATTCCCAGGCATCTGTAACATATTGGTCCAGTAGATATTTGAGAATGGTACAAGTAAACAACCGAGCGTAAGCACCAAGAAATACAACTGGATTTTTTAAAGTTTCGTTTGTTAAAGTCTGAAAAGCCATGGTCAAATGGAAGACGCCATAACGTAAAATAAAAACTGCAACAGTATATATTACAACAGGGGTATATAACAAAACAGGAACAGTGAAACAGGATCTTGGCACTCCACTTACTTTTAAAATACTTACCACACAGTGTGAGATTTGAACATTTTGAGATTCTGGTAGAGACAAGTTGTGCCCTTTTGGCATATGAATCGCAAACGTAATATAACATTTTTGAGTGATAGGGAGGCGGAATGAAAGTGGCCATAGCCCCCAATATTTTAGACCGTCTAATCCGCAATACCGTGACAAAGACACCTAACTTTATTACCCTCAACTTAGAATGATCAAACATACAGTATAATACAACAGAGTTCCTTTCTTCAATCCCGTATCTGTCTACAGTAAGGATTCTCAATCTCAGAAAGCATATCCCCCCCCCACCTCCCTCAAGCTATCAAAATGTCTTGCCACCCCTAGGTATTCGGCATTGTTTCACTTCATTGATATTAAACAAGTAAACGACGAAATAAACACTTAACAAAGAATTCCAACTTTCTTACCAGCAATTAAACAAAAATACGAACCACGTGGAAGTAACCTTTTGTTTGGTTTTGGCATTTTGGCGAAATACAAACAATGGAACACTCTATTAGTTGTTGGAGCCCCTAGGTGACACTAGGACCCCCTAGTATCCCTTGTCTCAATTTTACCCCTTTTAAATTCCCAAACGCCCCCTAAAGGGGTCGCCAGATCCCCATTGAGAAACATTGGTCTAAAGTACTTTCTCTCCTTCCACCCATACCACCCCCACCCCCAATTTGCCATATTCTAAATATATTTGCACCCCAAAAAACTCTAATCCCCACCAACCTATGAAATCTTTCTTATACATCTGTCCCTAAGAAATGCTCGAAAGCTCGTTGAAATCCTCCTAACTTTAGATAGTCGAGAGTAGTGAAGGTTACAAGCAACAGAATGGTTAAAATAACGTTTAGAATGGTAACATACATACAAAACATAAGAACAAATCTTTCCGTCGAATGATCGATTACAAAACCACCCCAGTTTCTGTGTAATCTTACTCTCTTAATCATTAATCAAACACTGACTTCCTTGTCTTGTAGGTTCCATTTAGACGATTGTGAATTCAAAGCGTTTGTTTCCTGTCAATGTACCTTAAAGGCACAAAAAGTTGTGAGAACAAAAAGTTGCGAAGTTGTGAATTTTTTCTGGACGAAAAGAAGGAGTAAATGCTGCGGAAATTAAATGTTGCGAAAGGGGAAAAGTTTAAAATTGCGGGAATTAGAAGTTGCGAATTTCAAACTGGTTAAAAAATTCTCGGTAAATCTTGGTAACTCGATTTCGTAGAACTAGTTAAGCAGATAAAACAATTGCCGTTAGAGTCATAACCAGCGGTATATAACCAGAAAAATGTTACGAGAATTAAAAGTTGCGAAAGACACCTGACACTAAAAGTTGTGGGAATGGACCTTTATCACACAAAAATCCAGAACGAGGCCGGACCCGCAAAGAGCTCGTCAGGCCGTAGGTTTCCTTTAAACGATGTGATCACATGGAGGGCTCTGCGAAGGTGGGATATGTCCGGGATGGGAAATGTCCGGGATGGGAAATGTCCGATGATGGGATGTGTCCGGGATGGGAAATGTCCGGGATGGGATGTGTCCGGGAACCAAATTATTCTGGCCTTTTCTGTGTGCTTGAAGAGTTGTGAGAACCTACAATGTCTTTTCTTCAATTTTTAGATTAATACGTACAGTGATCATATACGGCGTAGTTTTCTGGCATTTTAGTATTATTCACAATCCAAGCTATTTCTTTATGATGTACCATCCAACCTGTCAAGTCAGTCATAAGCAATATACAAGTAGATATAAACGTCTCTCTAGCTGTGAGAAAAAAACGTTCATCGCTTAGTCTTTTGATACCTTTCAGGGTTGCAACTAGAACTTTTTGAGGGCAGGGGAGCTTTATCAGATTTAGGGCAAGATTTTCTCATACATATTTATATGAGCAGACGAAGTCATAGGAGTTCGTTTTTTTGTTCGCTTTAACAGCTTAATTTCTAACAAAAAATACAATAGATTCATAGAATAAAAAAATTTACGAATCGACTTAAGAATTATGTGAGGCTCAAAACGCTTTTTTGTTAGCCAACTGTTAGCATCTTGCGTTCAAGGGCAAGGGCTCCCCTCTAGTTGTGCTTAAGAAGAGGGCACAATTTTCGGTAGAAAATTTAGGGCAGGGGAGGCCTCCCCTCCCTCTCTAGTTGCACTCCTGCCTTTAAGCTTCAAGTTATATGGCGTTCTTCATACCTCTACTACCTTTCTCTTCTTTCAGACACACGTCGATTTAATACCCCTCCTTCTTTCAATGCCCCATCAAACTCCCCTACCTCCTCGCTGCACTCCTGTATGTTTCCAGTAAGCTCAGAAGAATGGGAGTGGTAGCACCAAAATTTAGAACCACTGGTTTTAAAATGTTTTGACCATAACCATGATACACTCTTTTGCTGTGGCACCAATATGTTCAAAGCAACCAAGGGGAACGGTGCTATTTCCTTCTACTATATAAGAAACAAGAAGCGCAACATCTTTCAAAGGATACCTTATCACACCTAAAAGCCAATCTGTTAACAATGAAAATGGTCGATCTTAATCATCATCTATTTCTAAAGCTGACTGTGCTTGATAGTTGTTTATCTCCTAAAAATTCTTGTGGTATATTTAAGGGACAGGGCAGAGATAACAGACTCCAAATCATTGTGTTCACAGACCACAAGATTAAAGAAAACAAAAGCGCTTAAAAAGGTGGGTGCTTAAGTCAGACGTGTCCAGATAAACTGAATGAAAACTTGACCGTGGGAGGTGAAACCAAAGACAGGAAAGCAGGAGAGAAAGAGAGACTATTATCTAACTTAAATGAATCTGGGGATTATAGGCACAGGAGAAAAACAGCAAGAAGTGCAGGTTTTGGAGCAAACACAGGCAGAATATCCTACTAGACATTTCCTCCAACGCCACCAGTTAAACATGATAAGAATGCTTACTGTTTTATGTTAACTCAGAGAGTTAAGAACGCTAACCAAGAAGAAGTGTCGTGTCAATGTCTCAAGTTGACTCAGAAGTAGTGTAAAAAGTGTCATCAAAATTAAAAGTTGTTTGATGACTTTAAAGTACTACTAAAATATTGTTTATTTGTATCAAATGGGAATACCAAGTATAAAATGCACATCTATATGTAGTAAATTGAATATGAAACTTGATTAAAGCTTCAATCGAGTACTTCAATTAATTTATGAGTTATTAAATTCTGTACAAGGCACTAACAGCACATCATTTACTCAAGCTATAACTAGGAATATGTATAACCAAAGGCGACCAAATACTTTGTACCTATTTATTCCATTCAACCTTTAGATAAAATTTGCACCTTTGAAATGCAAGAGTTGGCTTTAAACTCTTATTACATATTTTTTTGAGTGTTTTTAATTCCGCAATTTCTTTTTTTAATGGGGTTGTCTAAAGACTAAAGACTAAGAAAGGTGGAAATTGAGAGGAATTGATTAAGGCTTTATGCAGGTCTTGGTTTCATATTTTGCAAATGATTTTGCCGTACTAGATAAAGACGACGACATGTTGCAAGCAATCACAGTCGAAGTACAAAATGTGACCAGAAAGGTTGGATTGTTTTATAATGCTAGGAAGTGAAAAATTGTGAAAAAAGGAAGGAATACAGACACTACGACATTAAATGTGTTACATGATAATTCAGTAGATGAAGTGGGTAATTTCCAATGCCTGAAAAACAATATAGGTAAGGAAGGAGAAATTACAAAGGAAGTCAGACTAAGAAACGAAAAGCAAAAACTGGTGACCTTCCTTTCGAGAAATTGCTCGACTTCAAATTCTATGCTACCTAAACATGACAATGTTAGGATAAAATGGTAATAAGATAAAGTTTATGGCAAGAGTTACTCTAGAAGTTTGGTAGAAATCAGAATCTTCGATCAAAATTTGCAACTGGCTCGCAAAAAAGCCCTCTGTTAAGACCCTTCTCATGGTTCAGTGTCACTACTTTGAACCTTCCGTTAAAATGAAAATCGCTACAGGATATCCACTGCGTAGCTGATAACTATTTCATTCAGAAGATAAGACATTTTAAGAAATGCCTTTAATTTTTTTGTTAAGGAATATCCCATTAACCCTAGTCAGTATCTAAAATATACACCAAAAACTCGCGGCTCCTTATCAGTTCTTTATTGTCATGTATCTATGAGAGTAAATCCTGAAATCTGAACGTTTTCTAGCATAGCTGTCATTTGTGTAAGAGAGGTATAAATTACAAGGACTTGACCGTGATAGCCTTAAAACTCTTTGTGCTCGACGGACTTAATAAATTTTTGGCGAGATTTTTTTGGTCCTGCAATATGATTGGTCTATTAGTGTTGTTTGATTGATAAGCTACATCATTGTATTTATCGAGTTGACTATTATACGTAGCAGTCCAGTTCTTAAATAGACGGTTTGAATAAAGATGGGTTACCTGCTCTACCTTACTCCATAGGCGCAACGGAAAAAAATTGGGGGGATGTGCGGACTGTGGATTATTTTTCGGAAAAAATATACATTTGCACGAAAAGTATCGGGACATAAATAGACTGAAAGCACTAGAGTTCGGCAGGAATGTCGACGCTAATTCAGAAGGCTGGTAAGATTTACAATTATTTCATATTTATTTCTTATCAAGGAATTATAAAAGGGCCAGAAAATTTTCTTTTCCAGAATATTTTCCAAATGGAACAATCCAAATGAACTCAGAGCTTTTTGACTTTTATGGAGGTATTTTTTTATAGTGTTACTGCAATTTGCAAGCGTATGTGATGACCCAGTCCATGTTCATAGCCGTTTTGTCTCTGGAGTTTTGGTCAAGTTGGCACTCGGCTTACATGTGAATTTCTTGACTGTGAAATTGATGGCAACGTTGTTTTTCATCGTTTATGGGAAAATGCATTAAAAAGTGATCAGATTCATTTCATTGCCATTCTGTACAAAAATTTGCTTCATTCTGCGATTTAATTATTTTGGCCAAACTAGCCAAATTCCAATGGCCAATCAATATGATGATGTCACCGGTCGTCTGATGACAAAATCACCCAAAATTTGTATTTTAATTTCTTTAGAGCATGTTCCTCTGCCACCTTACAAAGTTTTACCACCTTACAAAGTTTTAAGACTGCAGCTAGAATAGATCCTTAGATTTTAGGAGACAGAACTCGTGCCCATATATACGCTGACCGAAAATACACAATATGGAATAGGATAAAACTAAGGCAAAGTTTGGCACCTGACCTTGCTTCGATAAAAGTCGAAAAGCTTTAAGTTCATAGATTGTTCCATTTGGAAAATATTCGGGAGAAAATCGAGACGGTTGCGCCAACCACCATACGAAATAGGGTTAGGTAAAAACCACAAAAACTAGACGTGGTCGGAACAAATGGATATCACTTTTTTATTCAGCGCCAAAATTTGGGCAAGAAACACTTTTATTTTTAAAGAAGACATGACAGTACAAAAACATCATTCTCCTGTGTAATCATTGCAATTTCACATTGGGTATTTTGTATCGAACGACACATTTTCATCGCTCAGTATGCAAATTAAGAAAACACATAAAAAAAAAATTGTTTAATTGTCAATTTTGTTTAAGTTCTGTTTAATTACCAATCTTGTGCTAAGAGTTAAATCAAAGTTTTGTGTGCAGGACGCAGAATGTGATTAAAAAGACACCGCATGTATTAAACCCCAACCGGATGCGTTAGCTCCCAATAGAAACCTAAATGCCTAATTTTTATTACGTACCTGAATTACAAATGTTGTAAACATAACTCATAGATAAAACTATAAGCTGTCTTACTTTGTATTCTGTTACAAATATGCTCTCTAAGATTTTCCGGACTGATATAGAAACGAAGAAGGTACTATCACTTCGATGTGACCAAAAGCTGATGGGCCCTACTTTGTTTGAGCACAACATCAATGCCTCAAAATAACAGTATGAAGTTAGGTCCTACTTGGAGACTCTCCAAGATCAGACGCATTTTAAACAGGAACGTGAAACCGACAGTTCCATTTAAATCATCTAGGAAATGCATTTGTACAAAAAGAGATAATGCATAGCCATAAATTATGCAAGCCTAGGTGTGTAAAGACGGTGAAACATTTTTCCAAAGTTAAAGTAAACGAGTGCCATTCTTAGCATAACTGAGCTCGTTAGAGGTCATTCTAGATTATTTTCTTTTCCACAACAGTTAAGAGACCTTTGTTTCAATACAGACTTGGGATAACTAAATTGATATGTCACTATTTAAGCAAAGAATAAGGCGTATTCTGCCATTCGTACCATATAGCCTATGTGGTGGAAAAACGTCGGTCTTTTAATGTTTCCATTAAAAATTCAATTAGAATATATAAGTCAGAAATAATAAAGCCATAACCAGTTGGAATGTAGCAAAGACACCATGTCTACGTGGATGATTATTGTTACAAAACCACAATTGTTTGCATCCTGAATAACTCTGCATTACAAGTTCTACCTTGACAAACCCTGACAATCATATCTTGAGTCACTTTAGAACACAATATATTATATTGAAGCAAAAGGTATACCACCAACCTCTAGCACCAATTCCAAAGCAACCCCAAAAGTTGTACTGAGATAAAGAAACCCTTTTCACAGCACGTCCTGCTATTGACGCAAACACAAACTAGAGAAAGGGCAAGACGAATAGCCCTCAATAAATGAAATACGTTTCAACGCCGCTTCATCACAGTTCCTTTTTCTTAAATTAAGTGCTGCCCGTCGATCTTTGTCTTCGCAACTAATTTTCTGATTCTGCTTGTTGGTTATCGGAAACTAATATCTTGGAAGTAATGATAGGCTAAAAAGTATTAATTAATGACAATTTATGAATCAAACGAGTAAACAGGGGAGAATATTGCGAATATGTATATCTTGAATCCAAATGTTTTTGATAGGACATGGAGCCTACAACAAAGTGTTTTAACTGAAATAACAGAAAAACAACACACAATCTACAAGTCACAGTTACAACGTTAAACATTTCTCGGCCAAGCTATTTTAAGCTCTGCAACCATTTATTCTAGATTTGATAACTAAAAACGAATTCAATTTGCCGTTGCTTGGATTTAATTTTTAACGTTGCAACATAGTTTCCGCCTGGCTTCTCCCCTTTGTTCATTCCCTGGTTCATGGTTCATCCCTTGGTT
>JAAAKM020000498.1:300723-366047 GCA_010016025.2 Alatinidae sp. Z8VKAUB7J3
CTTCTTAATTGACTTATATAGCCTGAGGAGACAAAGTTAAAGCACCAATGACAACTAAATTTTCTGGGCATAGAACCGTATTCTCTAGAGATCAACGAATGTAACTATGATAATAAATATTATTCATCATGAAATTAATTAGTTAATTAAACAAGAGCGAGAAAAAAAGGTGCGGAATACGATGTTAAAATTCAATTATGTCGATGATCAGATTTTTAAAATATCATTTCAGATTAGCGAATTAAAGCTAAAGTACAAAGATGACGTGAAAACTTCAAAACTTAGCCTAACAATAGTGATCTGGAAGTAATCTGAGAACTAGTTTGGGCCGCAACCAAACACGTGACTTGACGTTATTTGGTATATTAAGGATAAGACACATTCGTTTGTTTGCAAAGAGTAGAGATCGAATTTAGAGAGAATTAGAGTACAAACAGAATGCCGCAGTAAAAAGTTAAGAGGGGGTGAGAGAAGGGTGGGGGCAGTGTAATGAGCAGCAAATTCCAAGCCCACTATTACTCTGCACTGCTACGCAAGGTATAGTTTTGAATTAAGCGCAAATATTCACAATGCAGAATATGTCCAACCAAATATTACAATAACCTTTATCAAATAATTCACAACATGAATACAGTCTCTAGTAACATGAGACCAGTGTTTCTCAACGGGGGTACTACTGCCCCCCAGTGGGCATTAGAGCATCCAAGGGGGCAATTTGGATGAAGGGGTAGTAGGGGGGCAATTCGGAAGAATGGGGGTAGTAAGGGGCAGCTCGGATAAAGGAGGTAGTAAGGGGGCATTGACGATAGTACTTAAAAACTTACGTTTAGTTACGTACATGTGGGGGTCGGCAAACAGGGAAGTGGGTAATGGATGGGAAAAGGTTGAGAAACACTGCATTAGACGAAAACTAAATGTTGAACATTTCTCACTTTTTTCAGAAGGGAGGCTTAGTCCACTCAGAGCACCCTCCACGGCATCTCTAGTACAAACGATTGTTAAATATTGATTATTTAGAAATATCGGTGTTGTTATTTGAGTTTAGTAATAATACACAAAAACGAACGGAAATGTTTGTACTCACTCGAATTTGGCTACAGCAGTTTCAACGTACATGTTTTGAGATTCAGGTTAATTCGTGTCTATTTTGTAGCTGAGAGAAACAAAGAATAATGTACGGAATAATGCACGTAACATTAAACCTATTCACCAAAATTAACACATCAACGCTACTTATGATACCTGTGAGTATCAAACAAAATTCCACTTGCTCTAGGGTTCACTTGTTAATTTTGCGTTATATGAGCCTAGAAATTAATACGTTTACCACTCCTGGCATATAATAAAGATCAGGATATGACTTTATTAATTCCTAAAATTACCTGAGGAAGCGCAAATAACATATTAATCAATTTTTATACGGTATAAACGTTTTTAATATTTGCTAGATAACTCAACAAAAGATACTTTTAAAAATGATTAAAACGTTTCGATTTATAGCCTTTTATACCGTATATGATCAACTTTTTATCGGCGTCAGGTTACTGGTCAAAAAGCAGTCACAACCAAATCTTTTGACCAAATGTCGGCTACACACAAGTAAGAAAACTCAGAAAATTTAAGTAACTTAGCGTTTGAAAGGTAATAAGCAAATCAGTAGCTACAGCAGCAGGCCTACTGGACCAACCCCCCCTCCCCCCCGCAAAAGAGCTAAAAGAGCTTGTTTGGTAATTTTCGCAGTCTTGCTATTCTAGTCAGGCTTTTTCATTGACGATTTCATTCAGGAGAGTGGGGGCTTATGGAGCCCGCCTGTAAAATTTGGAACAGTGGCTTCTATAACACATTTTGGTAGAATAGTAACTAATCAAAGTCGAGGTGACTTTTTCTTTGAAACTGAGATTTAGGCCTTCTTGCTATTTAGCAGAGTCGGGTACTCAGTATTCTAGATTTGACAAGTATTCCGAATTCCAGGATTCCCTTAAAAACCAGGTATTTTCACTAAGAATTCTAAAACACTGCAAGAGATTTATAAGAGTGGTTAACCCATTGCTATTTGTTTTGCTGAGACCCCCCTTGCAACAACTGTACACAAAACTACCATCAAAATTTGTTGCATGAAATGGATCATGGATATGCAGCATAATTGCGAATTAACAGAATCCAGCTTACTAAAACAAGATATTGATGAATTACAATGGATATGCTGTGTGACATCGACTAATTTGCAAATAAATCTATTTTTATTTCGTTTTAGATGATTCTTTTCAATTTCGGCTAGCAAAATGTGTTTAGCAGAACGAACAAAATGATACTCAATGCAATATAGGCCTACTACAAAACAACTTGGTAAGATTGGTTCTGCTATCGGAGGGTTTTTTTCATCAAAGACAAACCGTAGAATAACCGAAACAATATCAGCAATGGTCAATTAATGCATCAAGACATGATATTTACAGCAGGTTACTACCCAGAATTGACTTTTGAATCCACTACAATCAAGATTTCATAAGTCACTTTCGTTTGTGCAAAGGCACTAAAACTCGTGCTACAGCTATGAATTTTTCTGGTCATCAGGAACGTTTAAGAACACTGATACGCATCATATCAAAATCTACTATTATAACCTATTACTGGATGACATAAAGTTATGACTGGAAAAATATGTAACAAAAACAGACGTCACTTTGGGGGCGTAGTATATTCATTTCGCCAGCACTTTTTGATTTAAAGAAATACTTCTAGACCCAGCAGCTCCAACAAAACTGCATGATGCCAGACGTTGTTAGTGTAAAGTATTCATTTAAGTTTGCGTTCTTAAAAAAGTCATATAAATGTAACTAGAACCAAAAAGGCAATTAAGCCCTTGCCATATTAAAAGGAGCATTTACTGGATTTATTTCTTGGTATGTATGTAATTGGCTATTACAAAGTACAGATACAACAGCCATGCAGCCAGTCAAGTTTGAATGGAGGAGGGCGGGGTAGTATTCAAGACGGGACCTCTTCCCTCCTTTCCTACTTTTGTGGCTGCCAAAATTTTCATTTTTTACAGTCCCTAGGAGCCTTAAATTTGAGGGATTGATGGCTCAATAAATTGTGCAAACCATTGTGTAAGTGAATTGAAATACGCAAGTGACCAGTCTTTTAATGCCAATAAGTCTAAGGTGCATGTTGTATAAGTGTAGATTGAGTTGTAGAATAGGACATCAGTGGTCGCATAAAAGAAGGTGAAGATTAACAAAAATAGGAAATTCAAGGATTAGTGATATCAACAGAGTTTCAGGAGAATATTGAGGTATATCTGTGAGTGTGTTCTCTGTGATGTGGCAGCCAAGACAAGTACATCACTTACGTAAATATCAGTTTCAAGTCATTGACGTTCAAGTTTTACTTTAAAGGTTGACATGCTGAGCATTAAAGAAAGCAACAGTTGGAAATAGTCAAGGCCAATGGCATGCTTAATTGATCAAGACTCTTTCGCATCCACTGATACTTTTGTTTTTTAAAAAATTGCGGTTGAAACGCTAGGCTTTGGAAGTGTTCTTGCCTAATTTGCGTGTTATCATGACTAGATATGCAATTCTTCGCAATTAAACAAAGGAATAAAACAGTGGATAGATGTTATATATTAAGCCAGATAAGTTTGCAACCGCCAGTCTGATAGCTCTTACCTTCGTCAAGGCGTTGCAAGCATGACAGTCCTCGCACTTCTGCTGACTTTTTGCATAACCTCGTCCTTAGGTAAGTGAAACATATATTATTACAGTAAGACTTTAATACTTGATATCGTGCTTAAGTTTCATTCAATTATGAAAAAAAGATGATGAAATATTTGGCGCAATTGCCACAGGTTCCTTTCATCACGGCACGGTAGTGAAATGGAATCCAATTTCAACGCTATGACATGGTTATCACCTATCAAATGACTGTTATTGACATCTCTTATGCTACTTTGTACAACAGCTATTTATAATATTTAAATAGTTTTATATCTTGACCATTCAGCAAAAGTGTCTATTTCTAAAAATAATCATTAAAGCTTACACTGTTACAAAAACATTGACCTAGAACAGAATAAGGCATTTTCCTATTAATCCCCCCTCTCCCGCTTCGAAAGTTAATTCTTCCCTTAAAATTCAAATTTTAATTAAGAGCATGAGTATGAACGTAACTATTTGTGTTACTCAAGTTACTGAAAAAGTCACAAGCATTTAACAAATTTTATACGTCGGTAAAGCAATGGTTTCTATGATTTGATAAATGCATCCTTAAGAGTGTTTAGATGAAGGGATAACGTGCTTTTGCTTTTACCCAAAATCCTTCGCACATTTCGGGCTTTAATGACATCAAGGATGGTTGTTTTAACATACCACTTACTAGACTCTTCCAATTCAATTGTACTTAATTATTTTAATTAAAATAGATAGCCAATTTCCTCATTTGTTGTGAACTTAATTGCAACTCAAACCTGAGTCTCATAACACGCTTAAGTACTGTATCCTATAAATTTGGGGTGTACAATTTCATTATCACAGGGTTGGTTTTTTTTTGCGAAAACCAGGAATACGTGCAAAAGAAGACTCGATGAGCCTACCATTCAATTCAATCGATGATTAGTTGTTGTCAACATATTCATGATTATATTAACCGTAAAACTCTCAAGATGGCCGATTAACTGAAAAGTACTTGCAAATTTAAACTCTACTTAAAAGCACATCAAACTTTATTTAACGATCCAGTTAATCGAAATGCTTCCATCACAGTAGAACATGTTTCATGTGACTTTTTGTAACGTTAAACGTTTATCACGAGGTATTTTTAATTGAATCTTTTGATTAGTTATCTAGCACCACATTTCTTTCCAAGGTAATAAGGTGAATAAGTTCCCACTGAAAATTTCTGCGAGCGAGCGTTCATCCACTATTCTCTGCTCAAGAACTAACATGTCATAAAGTCAATGCTTCAATGCCTAAAGTCAAGGTCAGTTTCTTTCTTTCACGAGACATGTAGCTTTTGTCCTACAATATTTATGAATGTGACCGATGTTGTTGATCCACGTTGACTGCCAAACAACAGAGTATTACCTTTATAGACATAGTAACGATATGAGGTGGTGGCGACACCTAGCTATAGATATTTCTTGTAATCTAGAGTTTGCATTCTAACCGGAGATTGGAAGCAGACGAGTACATGAACAGTATCATAAACAACAGAAAGGAAACAGTCACTTTCCGCAATATCTATTTCTTATCGATCTACTGTCAGATAAGAGAACTGGATAATCATGCTACGAAACAATGGCACAGGCCAGACACAGTGCGCATTAAACGCACGAACCTTGCAACTTTGCCTGTGTACAACACCTTATAGGGGCCTACAGTAATGGGCAATTAGCTCAAAACTCGACTAGAGTTACGATTGGTACCCACAGCTAAGTTAAATGTCAGTATTGGCAAGTTGCTACACCATTATATAAGTACACGAGAAAGAGACAACGCCCATTTTAAGGGGACTGAACTTATTGCATCTATTTTACAGAGAGCTTAAGGGGCAATACCATGAGAGCTGAAGGAGGAAGAGTATCTAAAGAAGTTTATAGAGAAAGTTTCCAACCTTTTTGAAGTTAAGGAAGTAATGATGCTTGCGTGTATTCAATCATGTAATTCTTGCAACTGATAAATCAAACCTATGTTTACGTTTGTTACATCGGACCGATGTCATCGGTACTATATTCATCTCAGCAGCTATTAGATACTGTGCATGCTCAGGAAGGATACCAAAAAACGAAGACAATATTCTTACTCGTCAACCTTAGCATTCAAAGAAGCGTTAACCGTGCGGGTATTAAAGAGGTTACATTAAATTACTTTTCTTAGTCTGCTTTTGGGCAGTCGTGCAAGAGACTATTATTGGTTACAATAGAACTCGACTCAGTGGGCATTCCATACAGGCGGTGATAAATATAGCATCAACGAGTCATCAAATGACTAGAAAAGGAACATTTTCGCACCAGTAGACATACTTGAGTTGAAGAAGTAATTTTCCTAGGCACTGGACAAAGCGGCAATGTCTCTATTATCTTTGCTCGCCATTTCCACACCTCAGCAAAGGCAAGCTATAAGCAGATTAATTGATCGGCCATAAACACGAAATGGCTGAATATTTTTACTCAGTGCGACAGCGAGAGGAAGCATAGACCTCTATTCCCTTGATTTTCTTTTAATAGACAGCAAAGCTGTTAACGGCGACAGTGTATCACAACTTTTTTGGTTCGTCTCCCCTTTGGTGGTTAGATGTATTTTCACACTCCTGCCATCACATTGAATAGAAAGCGACAATAAACTTTTGTCGTCTTTCACTAAATTATCGCAAACTTTGGGAAACAGTAAACTATAAGACAGTAGTCGAGAGATGCAGCTTTCCTTTTTGTTCAAGAAATGTAGGTTAGTATATTAGAATCTAGAATCTCTTTGTCACTGACTTTCAAGAGCTTTCATTGAAGTATCACGTTCATGGACGACAGATATAATGGTTCACAGAACTTTAATTTAATCGGACACTACCATTACAACGTATGAAACGATTGCCTGACCACAAAACATTCAGCAATGTGTAGAATCAAATAGAAACTGCAGATTTCTTTAATCAGGACAGAAACCTCCTTACTCCTTTCCATTTTACTACTACTTTATTCATTACGCCCTTTTGATTCCGTGCATTTGAAGTGATAAACCTCTAACGCCTACCTAGGCGTTTCCAAAGCAGTGAAGAAGGCCCCTTACATTTCAAGAAGTAAAACATCTATTAAGGTTTTACCTCAGCCCAAATAATATAGCTGAACTTTTATGTCAGCTCAAATACGTTTTCCTGTTGTAAAAGGTAACAAATCCTATAGGTGAAAAATTTTCCTCATGGAATGGATAGTAACACTTTTTAATGCCTCAAATTTATCAGTTAGCAATGATTTATTTTAAAAAAGATATGCGATGTGCTTACCCACACTGCAAGTTTGAACAAGTTCACATTTTTACAAACTGTCTTTAGATATATAGAAAAACTGATGATATTTCTGCATTCGTTGAAGTGGATGATGCAACAGGTGCATGACTAGGAATTTCAAAGCTTTACGATCCTCTTTAATAGCGGTACATTAAATGACTGAGAGCAAAACGAGAGAGTGGGTGAATGAGTTAACGAGGGAGTAAGTGCTCGAGTTTTGTTATACTTTTCGATGGATTTTTAATGTTTTTTCTGTAGCTGTGTAGGGAGGCCTACAGATAATCAGAAAATAACCTTGATTAAATCAGTATGATCGCGATTTTTTTTTGTTTCACATTAATGGATATGCAATGAGGCAGCTTCGATGCCGACTTTAGCTAGAAAATTAATCAACTAGATAGCAGGTTAATCCTACGTCGATGATAAAATACAGAACATTTTCTATTAAGTGAAAAAACAAAGGTAAAAGTTGATCATTTTAAAATTAAAGTCTTTTCTTTCCTGGCACAAAATATTTGGATAATATATCAATAACATTATCATTAATATAGTTTCTAATATCATGAGTCTTATGCGGCCCAACTAATATTTTAAAGGAAGAGGACTTCTGGTTTATTTGTATAAGTTATATTGGGTTATTAAATACAATGAAATACAAAAGTATAAAGTAAAGTTCCAACTTTGACTTTGTTGTACCGAAAGGTGGCAAGAAACTATTCCGATAGTACCATAAAAAATTTTTTCGCCAAAGTGTTTTCTCTTTCCCTAAAATTTACGTGATGCTTACTTAAAAGTGGCTTAAAGGGCAACATTACCAAAAAATTCAATTAGAAACGTTTAAAAGGTGAGCACAAAAAATAAACCGTCATGTTGGAGATCTTAGGTAAAGCACCGCGGTTTTATTAGGTGCCCGTATTCACTGTACTTTCTCCCCTGTTATTTGTCTTCGAATTTAAAAGTAAATGGTTTAATCTCGAGGAATTCGACATGTATCCCTAGTTGTCATTTCCCACCAAACTTGTAATACCTCCAACCCTGTCAATAGCGAGTCACACAATGCTGTGGTATCGTGGTATACTTGTAAAACAAAGAAGCTCAAATTTATAAACAAAATCTATAGACGCTGCAAAATAACGAAATGTTTATTTTGAGATTTCAACATATTGCCGGAAAGGAAATATCAAGGAAAATTTCACAGGGGGCCATATTTCCATAATATTTTGGCACAAATCAACGTTTCAAATATTAGCGCTATGTTGAAATTAACGTTTCAAAAATTAACTTCAGCATCTAATTAACATGGATTTAATTAAAGTTTTTTAATTCCAAAAACGTTAATTAATGTTCAACGTTAATTTTATGTACTAAGGTATATGTACAACTGTACGTAAGATTCTTTTAGAATCACTGGTGTACAAATATATAGTTTAAGTCTATTTGTTGTATTATTTCGTTAGGAGATCCTAAGAAATGTGTGTTTTCTTTTATTTAGTAGAGGCGACGGATATTGCGTATGGCAAGTATACTTTTCAGTCAAGCATATCATTTGGAAACTCATATGCAGCTGTACATGGCGGTGCAGGTTGTACAAATACGAAGTATCAGTGCAGACCATGGTGGGGAGTGAACCTTAACGGGGAGTATAGGGTGACTTCAGTAGAAATAACGGCAGGAAAGGGTATGAATGGCTTAAACATATATGTTGGCAATACTGCAACTGGAGGTAAAACAGGAAATAGATTGTGAGTATTGTATAGCGATAGTGAATTCTTTAGCTGACAAGTGTGTCGCCTTTTATAGGGCGACTTATTAAAACTAAAAATACAGAACACCTTCTTTTGTTACTGGTTTATTTATCAGTTTGTTATTTTATGCTGATAGAATTAAATTTCTTTTTTTTTGTAGTTTGTGGTTTAAAACTTAGTTGCCTTAACCCTATTCCCACCAAGGTCTGATGAGCCTTGATCTCAACAAAGGGGGTCAAATTCTCACCAGTTTCTATAAAAATGGTCATTTTTCATCTTGTGAGCTCTGAAACAACTTTTCTGCATACTGTAAGGGTTAACATGCTTTTTTGTCCTTGTTGTTATACCTTTCCCTCAAAAAGATGCTTGTTCCAAAAAAATAATGCTTATTCGGGCCAACAATGAATTTTGACGGGGCTCCAAAAGCACATCATCATTGACAGTTTGGATCATTTTCATAAAATTTGATCATAAAATCTTTGAAGGAGTTTATCTTGCATTAGTACAATGACAAAAATCGTTTCCTTTTTGCTGACATGACCACATATCTGCTGATTGCAAAATGAAAATGGTCAACGAAAATGATTCAAATGTTTTGCTCATTATTGATTCGAACACAATCAATTAAATTTCAAATTGAATGAAATTTGCAAGAGAAGTAACAATAGACGCTATTATGACGTCATTAATAAGTCATAAATGACTCCATTACTGGCTTTCTTCTCTATTCTTCCCAATAAACTTGCAAAAAGACCATATCATTAATGTTTGCGTCATAATAAATCAAAGTTTTAATGAAGTCAAAAATTTCAATGTCACGTGTTTTTTTCAAAATCATGGGTCTTGCCAACAAAAGCAGAAATAACCATTGTCATAAGCTGAAAATTGACAGAAATATGCAAAATTGAAATAAACTGAAAGTCAAAAAAACTTCAGGATGATATCTGAAATAGTTTTCGATAAACTTCAAGCGACAAAGTTTAAGCGGTGGGGTAACTTTTATCCCCCCCCCTCGCCATGGCGGGATTATGGTTACAGGCTAGTTTCCTTAATTCGTAAAAGTCAAATTTATTCACAAAAATCCCATTTTGTGACTCAAGGAATCAATATCTGAGCTTGTCTATAGATATGGAACCTGAGAATAAATGTCATTCGTATTTATTTCTTATTCATGAAGTTGAGTTCTCTGACGTAGATTTTCAAAGAAGGTATGTAACATTAGAAATATACATTTTTTGGAGTGATAAAAATATAATCAGTTTATAGTATAGAACACTGTTACTTAAAGATGAAATTGAACTAAAGAGGTTACTTGAAATTTAAAGCAAACGTAACGTAGGTATATAGGAATAAATCTATAGAAGAATTTCGGCTTGTTATAGCTTTTTCAAGCTATTGTTTTGTAAACCCGACAAAATCTCCATTTAATAGACGTTTTACATCCTCATAATCACTAAAGCTGAGTTTAGACATTGCTTTCCATTATCAGATCCTTACATGTATTCGCTTTTGTACTTATTCCCTTTCTGCAAGTGGTAATAAGAATGGCCATATCTAGAGGTCCTGAGCAAGATTGACGCTATAATTTGGCTGATATATTACAATAAAAAATCATTGAAATTCAACAAAAACATCTTTTAGAATAGTTTGTCGGGGGTAAATGTACCTTTCCCCTAATGAATAGGGTTAAATAGAATGTTATCATATTGGAAGGTGGTAAAGAGCATATAATTGAGAGTAACAAATTATTTTTAAAACAACAAATGTAAACTGTTAATACGAGCCAGTGCTTGATAAGTGTATCATAAAGCTTTTCCATTGACAAACTCTGTGAAATCTTAATTTTCCATATGAAGCTTTGCGGTTTGCTATACCAGCAGACCTTGATACATGATTTTTCTTTATTGGGCCTGTGATTGCAACTGCTTGAATGAAACCAGTAGATGATCTTGATATATAAGTTAGGTACAGAGAGGCGTTGATTGTGAATTCGGGAGGTTATGCTCGAAACAACCACCCCCCTCCCCCGCTTTATGCGTACCTAGACGATGAACCGTATATCCGCCACTGGAGTATTTCAACTAGTGCGCATAGAACATTTGAAAAAGCACGTTGCTGTTAGCTACAAGACCACGGAATTCAATGCGTACAATGTATTAAGCATCACCAAACACCATTTTAAAAATACTTTCCTACTTTGAAATAAAATTTAACATTGCATTTAGGTTAAATGTTATGCTCAAAAGGCGATTTGTGATTGAACAAAAATCTTTTATAACTTTTTTTTGCACGGGGAACCCAGTGGTTAATAATTCTCAATCGTTTGAATAAAACCCTTATTGTACCAATGAAGTGCTTGTCTCAAAGATGTGTACCACACCAGTAAGCCTCTAAACCTAGTACACTTATGTTACCATCGCTCTCACATGACACGAAGTCGAGGAAACGAACATTCCTATACGTAAATGATGTGTCAGTAACTGTTAGTTTTATCTGAGATGAGATTAAGAATCGATAGAGGTGTCTTCTGCTCGAGAACCTCGCAAAAAGAAAGGTAGTGTTGGTTTTTCTTCTGTTGTTATTTTCAGTATTATTTTATGGATCAGTTCAACATCACACACCGGACATGCGTTGACATATGTGTGTATTTGAACATTCTTGTTTCATTTATATGGGTCCTATTTTGTATTTAAATATTTTACTTTTAAGATAAAAGTCTTATCAGTTTTTCATTGTTTCGTGTTTTACTTCCATCGTTGCTAGATTGCGACCTAAAATACGTTATTGTCTTATCGTCGATCTGCAGGTGTGATTCTCAGCAAAAAATTTCACAAGGAAAAACTCGGAAGATTCACTGCAACAGAAACGCTGTTGGTAGATTCGTCATCATTCAAATTCCTAAGAAGGCGTCATTGTCTCTGTGTCGAGTGAGGGTTTATGGTTACAAAGTCAGTAAGTCATTTTACTGCTTGCTTTATAAGGGCTTTGATATCTTAATTGAAGATGTAATTTCATAAAAAAATGCTACACGTGTGGGTGCCTTGTGTGGCCTTCAGAAAATGAGTTAACCTAAAAATGTAAAGTGAGGTCATTGGTGTCAGCAGATTTTTGCCCAGAAAACATTTTTCAAATTAGCATTTTTAAATCACCAATATTGCCGTTGTCTATCGCTGCCGACATGCAAGAGCAAGTATTTATATTTCCATTTGTGATTCGTTTATGCTGTCTGTTACGAATTCTTATCTCGCAGCTTTCATTTAACCCAATTCTGTAAGGTTCTCGCGGTCGTTAAACGACAAGGGAGATAATTTTACACGTTACCTAAAGTAAACGTGAGAGTAGCTAGACATCTTGAAGAAATTTAGTAGATTTGTAGACATTTATCAGAAGTTTCAGAGAAAATAGTCAAATATGAACAAGATGTTAATGCGTGAAAATGATCTAAATTCTGGCAACAAGTGGGCAAAATGGAAACTTTTATATTAAAATGTTATTTATTGATAAGCGGCTGAGCTAAGTATATTTGTGGTGGAGGTACAGTAGCAGTTCTAGTATAAGCTGAAGATACAGAATTCTATGAAACATCCAAACAAGCACTTTGGTTTTTCAATGCTAAAAAGGCTGATATTTAAAGATAAAACACATAACTGCAGACACAGAGGAATATTTTAACCGGAGTATTTTCAAAAAAAATAACATGAACTTTGGTTATTGGTGTGAAATCCATTGCGCGCACAAACTATTTAGCGACAGTGATTTTGTGGCGGACGTTATTACAAGAGCATCAGAATACTGTGGGGAAACTCTTATGTAAATACTATGCCAGTATTTACAACAAGCCCTGCTCCCCCCCCCCCGCCCCTGGCAAATACCTCATCCTCTCTCTTTTCCTTTTAAAGGTGGCTGTTGCAAAAATCAAATCAGAACTATGTCATTGTTTTGTCAATTTCACATGACATTGGCTATATGAGCCATTACGTTAATCCTTAGACGATTGATACGGATGCATGCAAAGGTTAACTTACAGTTAATTGCAGGTGATATATTTTGGATTTGGAGGTCACTTCTTTACATTGTCAATTAGAATCGATTGAATTGCAAAACGATAAAAGACCGGGTGGGGAGTGTGGATGATGGTAATGATGACGACGACAACGACGACGACGATGATGATGATGATGATGATGATGATGATGATGATGATGACGGTGACGGTGATGATCATGGTGATGGTGATGGTGGTGATGATGATGATGATGATGATGATGATGATGATGATGATGATGATGATGATGACAGAAAAAACCATGCTGCTTGTAAATAGAATACAAAATTTGTTTTCATATCACTTTACAATCGTCACAAATGCTCCATTGAAACTGGAGAGGAGAGAGTTGTAGGCCTCTCTTCACCAAAGATATCGACGAGTCATTACGACAGGTTCTTCACAGTATTTTAAAATATGCGAAAAATATCATCCGTTTACATTAAAGCGCCAGAATAAAAAGCATTATTCCGAAAGCATCATGGCAATCGACCATATCTGGCCATAGAAGGTCAAAACTCTCAAAAGATAAACCAACTAGCAAACAAGCTAACAACACAAATAAACATTGCAAATCACAAGAAATTTTACCAAATACTAAAAATAAGACTGCAGTATGGCTACTGAAAACAAGGACTGTCAAAAAGGCGCAGCCACGAAACAGTCACAAACATTCCCCGTAAGAAGTAGTTAACACAGAAGTCACTGTAAATGTTTTTGATACTGATATCCAGCACTCCGGTTAATGTTTTGCAAGTAATTATAATCATCAGACCGCACAGTTAGCTAGAGCTTTCCTTATATGTCTAAGGCGCAGGGATCAACATGAAATTAAACATCTAGCTGCATTTGGGAAAGCCCATACAATTTGGGGTTTATAAATTAAGCCGTAAGGTAATGCATGGAGCTGCGACTCTATCAGACAGGAATGAAGTATTAACTGTATAAGCAAGACCTTTGACGTTTTCCCAAATTTCTTTTGTAAACCTATTGCTTTCCTTTTTCACCCCTATCCTTCTCTTCTGTCCTTTTCGTTGATCAAACACAACAACTATCAACAACGAAATTTCATTTATATTTACTAACCTTGATTTCAACCTTAAGGTCCTCTTTTTCTGAATTCAGCTTCGTGATTGCTGCGCTGTTTTCCTACAAATATAATGATTTACACCTAAGCTAATATGGCTTTTATGGCTAATATGGCAAATGAAGCAAACGTTTTATCTTGCAACCTTTTCCATACGGCATCTAGATCCAAAATATACGTTCTTCTGTACATTGATCATACCTGGTGATAAATTGTTACATCAGTGTAATTTCCCACTGTTTCCGTATACCTTTAAAACAACGTTGATACGTTGCAATGTTTCTTCAAATTGACTCTCTTACAAAGTGGATTATACCAACACAAACACAAGCTTCCAGAATACATGTGCCAAGGTCCTGTAACTCTAATAGATGCATGATGTTATTCAACAATACAACGAAGCATGTACAGTCTAGTTCTGAATTTAAACTATAATCTCAAAGCAACAACACTTACGCCATTTGTAACTAGCCAACAATTTGTGTTCGAACAAGGCATGGCCTACAAGACACGATTCAGTGCCTTCTTGTTTCGGTATTGTGAATTTTGGTATCTCTTTTGTGCAACAGAGCTCCTTAAGCGTCATTGAAATAAGAACATTGGCACTATGTAACAGGGCAATGAATCATGTTCCAATTACAAACACAAATTCCTATTCCATACTCACACTATGTGTTTCTTCCAGACGGCATAACTGACGCTCGTAGTTTTTGCAGCCTTCGCATTCCTTCTTCAGTTCTTGTTGAGCGATCTACGATACAGCATCATGGTATTACAAACAATTCCAATCAGTGACTGCAAACATTATCAATCATTCAAGCTATTACATTAAACTACGGCAGGTCGTAATTATTTCTTTGTTTCAGTATATCTCTTATGATTATACTTCAACACAACTCAAATGTAGAATAGTACTATCAGGTATAAAGAGGGTTTCACTTTCAGTTTAACAGAACTATAAGTTTAAATACCTCGTACTGCCTTTGGACTTCTTGCAGTATGGTGTCTTTCTGCTCAAGGCTCGCCAAAACAGAGTCACGCTCTTCTGTAATCTTTTTAAGCTACGAATGGAAAGATACAATACCTTCAGTGTTATCTGAACAGCTGTAATGTAGGCGTGATGTCAGTCAGAGCTAACCAACAAGTTCTATTACTGAGTCAATGATTTTCACTTATGTGTGAGCAGCATCACTAGTAACTACTACAACAGCATCATCATTTTAGGGTGGATACATTCCCTTCCGTTAAAGTCACAGAGATGGGACTCATGGCACTATAAACCTCCTCGTTTACAAAAAAGATGTCGAGCACACTGTTATGGCTCTTGTTTTGGGAACAACTAACTATGAACCAACTCTTAGCTTACACACACTTGCCAGAACATTGTCATAAATACAACAGAACCCTCTTAACTGACTTGAAAATGTGACTTGTTAAAATGGCGATTTTTAAGTTAAATTATATAACCATATGATATGTTTTTACCTTGCTTTCGAGTGTGGTCTTTTCCAATTTCTCTTGCTCGAGAAGTGTCTGTAAACAAAGATGGTATCTCAGTCACTATTATAACCTAACAAACTACTTAAAGCAGCTTGATGCAGAAGACGAGGTATACAAAATAACTGTGTTATGGAAAATCGAATTCATTCTCCTGGTGATCTTTGATATGGGTTATGTAGGTCTGTAGGTTCGAAAGCGAGACGGCTTAAGCAATAATCTAGAGCTAGAATGTTGTAGGGTCCAGCTCCGTGTCCCGCATCTTGGTGGAACCTTGACTGAGTCGAATGGTTTACACATGCGCAACAGGCGCCACGTATATAAGTAACCTACTCGAAGAAGAACTAAGTGATTAAACTACATAAGAAGTAGCGTTTAAAGTAAGTAAGTACGCATTTCACTTTTTCTTCCATGACAGCGAAACATATAGCTAAGACTATAAAACTGGATGTTGATATCCAGCTCTACGCATTTTGAAGGTCAGCCCTTCTGCATCATGGGACACGAATATCACAGTAGAGCTAGTCAAATAAATAAGCCGCCTAGACACCATTGTACAAGTTCAAAAGAGTGGGCGTTATGAAGAAACTGCAAAATACCTGGAGAATTTTTAAATGTCACCACAGGAATGCGAATCCTGGCGGTTTCCTTATTTAATTTATTCAAAATTAGAACACGTCAAATACAGACGTTATCATCAAAATGCAACTAACCTGGCTAGCTGCATATTCCTGCTCCAAATTAGATATTTTGCTGTTTAATCCCGTGACGTCATTTGAATGTTTCTCTTGAACAGATTTCAATTCATTTGCCAAATCGTTCTACAATGAGACCAAGAGCTGTTTCTTATCACGAGTACGGTACAAGAAGATGGATGTAAGGAACACCAACTTTGGGAACGTCAAAACTAGTGTGAAATAAGAACACATTGAATTCATACAGGTCCACAATATTGTCGGTAGAATATAGAATACACGTCGGCAGCCGGTGGATCGTTGGTCAATATTGGGCCTTCACGACATTTTTGATGAGGCACGAGATTGGGTGGGAAAGGTAAAATGACTGTTAAAAGCAAAAAAGACTTGTAAGGTGCAGTAAAAGATGGGAATGAAGGAATAAATGATGAGGTAAGAATCAGTAAAATATGCTAACTGCTGATATAAATGGCTATTGAACTAACCTGATTTTGCTGACTCTGTTGTTTGGCTTGGGCTATTTCACTTTTCAGGTTTGCTTCGAGTTCTTTGTAACGAGTTTCTTGCTCCTCTGTGTATGCCTTCAATTCATTCTACAAAAGTTGCAATCCAAGGAAAAAGGAAAGGAGAAAATTAGAAGCAGAAACATAAGAAAATAAATGGTAACGATAGTAGGGAAAAAATACACAAACTACCATAAGAAAAAACAAAATTGGATTGCGTAGAGTAGACATGATTGGAGGACGATCAGAGATCGGGATAGAAGTAAGAAGTTTAACGAGTACATATTTGATCAGTATATACATGCCATAAGTTCATTTGCATTAAATATAGATTATATACTGTACATTCCATATAATATCCATTGACAAACTCAGAGGTTAGCGACCTCCCGATGTTTCATCATATTATACACAAATTTTGAAGTTTATGTGATGAGTTGTTTGGCAATAGACAGCAATAACACCCTTTCATATTTACGCAAACGTTGTACACGTCACATTGTACTTCATAATTCGTACAAATGCTGCAGAGAAAACTACTTGAAGCTCGCAGGAATAGATTTGATATGACAGGAATAAGTGGAGATCTGGAGCAGAGTTAACATTCGACAAAAACAAACAATGAAAGTTACTATTTAAAAAGTTAATCAAGGGTGTAAATTTATCCCTCAACCCCCTGTGAATTGTAATGACCACTTCGACCGTTTTGACTTCATCGAATTCAAGTAAAACAACATTAATATTACCTTTCAAGTTGTAAATAACGGGCCAAAAGTAACCTTAAATCATGAATCAATAAATCTAGTGGGATAACAATTACAAATAAGTAGATTACGAAATTTAAAACTATAATCTTTTTAATGCTGAACTTTTAAAATTTTATGCTGAACTAGTTTTAATGTTACTTTGAGCAATTTATTTACACCTCGAAAGGTAGTTTCATTAGCTAACAAACGGACCATACGTTTTTCGCTACCCTTCACGGGTTTACATTCTCTAGAAACATTAATACTCGTATTGCAGTTATTAAAGTCTTCATTATAATTTTAGAAATTATCATCGAGAAGAGAGGATTTTAAATGTTAGTTAGAAAAGAACAAGGGTTCGATCCCCGGTGGTGACATGCTTTTCGATTTCTCTAGTGTTCTTTTCTAATTTTAGAAATGTACGCTAACTAAAGAATCGCTTTGAATCAAAAGCATTCACCCTAATGCTGATGTGTATATGAAGTACTAACTAAACGATCTCATTGCCATAGCAAATGTCAGTCAAAATGATACCTCATGAAGGTAATAGTGCAAAAGTGAAAGCAGTGGTGAAGATCTCTTAATCCCTCATGCAACAAGACGATAGGGCATGAGGGTCACAAAAGAGCATCATCATCAACAACAATAATAACAACAACAACAGCAACAACAACAATTCAAGCTCTGGTTACCTCTTTAGCCTTCAAAGATTCCTCGTGATGTTGTTTTTCTTTCTCCCTGTCCTCCTTCAGAGTTTGTAAATCCTTTTCAAGCATGCTTACTTTAATTGATGAAACCTCCTGAGAATTGAATGTTAACAATGGTGGAGAATTAGAAAATGCAATAGTGACTTTGTCACCGATTATTGATCAAACGAAATCATAATAAGCTGAAATCACATGAGAAGAAATAAATCATTTATAATCATATTATATTTTCCTTTCATGAAACGAAATGGAGTAAACGAGCGCTATGGAAGTTGAAAGTCTGATGATAGCGTTTCTTCATTACTTTTTGTAAGTCTTACGTTTGAAGTTCTCGCTATATCCTGTTAGGTATAAAATAGTTCATTAGACACGACTAGACACTGAAAATGTGATGCACAGCTCGGGAACAAGACAAATCACTTCACAAGCCAAGTCCAATAATAACAATAATGTCTAAAGACTAGGACATCTTGGCAACTTGAATATTTTTAGTTAACTGTATCCTAATGTAATGTTACTGGAAATACAAACTTGGAAGATTGCCTGTCCGCCATGTTGTTTTGTTTTGTGTTGCTGTTGATAGTTCAACACGTGTTATTAACTCACAGTGCATTAACAATCAAATGAACATCAACAACAACGTCTTCAGAGCAATCTGGTCATTTACATAAAATTCCAAAATCTTAATTTGTGACAACAAAGATTGGCTTCATCAATGAATTGCATATTAGCACGTTGATATGTCAAGGATCAGCGTCTAGGTCCTCAAACTGGAATGAACCAGTTTCGTGTATTGAATACACTAGATTACGTATTACAGAACCCTGACGAAGAGTGACGACTAAGATTTCTGAGTAATGTCATGAGTAGACGGCATATAGAACTGTATAGAACAAAAAAACGAGGGCAAGGTACAAGAAGGCATGACAAGTTAAAAGCCAATGCGCGTTCATTGTGTTGAATATCTGGGTGTCATTCCTTTCCATTTCACTTTGTGTGAAATGTTTTTGCTGACAAAACTACGTGGTAGTGACATCAATTCTAAAATCTCATATGTGGTGTTGTGTAGATATTATAAACATTTGGCGCTATCTACTAGTGTCGCTCTGTCTATGACATTACTTTTGGAACACCCAATGACACCTAATTTACTCCAACACAATACTAAAAGTACAAACAACATCTTCCTGGCTCTCCTAAAACAACAAACAAAATTCAATGATCTGTCGGTGGAATAACTTCGTACAGAGTGCCTTCAACAATTGAAAGCGATATACTTCGTTTACATCTGAAGCAGTGAACTCACCAAATCTTTCTTACTTGTCTTTAGGTTCTCTTCCAATTCAGAATGTTTTTTGTTTGCCTAATAAAAGCATACAGAGATAATAAACGACCATCCAAAATTTGTCTGATAATTACAATAGTGATACATTAATTTTTCTCTTTTTTTTTGGGGGGGGGGGGAGGCGGGGTTAGCACCGACATCTGTATTTTACAAAACTCATCAAAGCCACAAAGTGCAAAATAATTTAAAAAGCTCTTCTGAAATCTGAACTAAAATAATATTACGTTAACTTTGAGAAGCATACACACACAAATTCTGCTGTCAACCTGTTTTGGAAGTATTAACATTCCTACTGTCTCCTATTTCACCTGGAAGAGAAACTCAAAATATAGAACCTGAAACACTGTGAAGCTTAGGACACTACTAATAACAATATGCCCTCTAATATCCCTTTCCCTTAAAACTAGCATATATATGTGACATTTAAAAGTAAAGTAGGTATAAACTCATCTCCCTTGCAGACCTAAACCACTTAACCACTACTTCAATTGTTGTGGTAGTGTAGTAGTGTACAGTGCAGTTTCTGGCAGTTGGTACCAGGCATATACGTCATCAAATCATAAGAGTAGGTGGGTAGACACGTGATTAGTCCCGGCGAATCAGCATGCACGTCGGCAACAGGACACACTGGCAATGAGGCGAATCATAAAACGACAAGTGGGCGGTGCAATAGGACAGAAATTGGCACGCCGACTTTATTATCCTTAATGGAAAGAAGCACATACGTAGACCAACAAAATGTTTGTTAAAAGGAAGTAATAAATGCAAGTCACTCTATCAAATAAACAGGAAGATGCGCGTGTATCATAAATTCTAACCTTATTCACTGCCAAACACTATTTACGAAAATATTTGAAATGAGGAGCAATACATAAACCTCTTGGTAAATACAAGAGATAGGCAATAAGCATCCTTGAATCATACCTCCAAGAGATCTTTATTAAGCTTTTCAATTTCAGTTTCTTTGGTTTTTAATTTCTCTTCATTTTCACTGTTCTGCTTTTTATGTGATGCAATTTGCTCAGTGATTACCAAGGTATCTTTCTTGTGCTTTTCTGATGCGTTTCTAAATTCAGTAGACAGTTTCTCTTTTGATGTCATAAGCTCTTTGTTTTCTTGTTCCTGTGCAAGGCAAACAGTGCCAAGAAGATAAAAGAAATGCTCTGTGTTATAAGCAAGAATGAAAATTAACGCGTGGTACTGGAGACATTGAATTCACTAAATGCAATTATTATCGCAGTGTTGAAATGTGAGTCCTCACCCTAAAATACAAATTACGGGAATTGATTGCCTTAGGTACAGTCCTTTACAGTTGTAATCCATTGCGATCATATTGATCAAGGATGCCACGTAGCACGAGAGGAGGTTAAAGAAACGCTTAACATCAAATATGGAACGCAGTGAACTGGCTATTTTAAATAGAGATGCACAGAGCATTAACTGAGCACATGGGCTCAGCAAAGCAATCTATGCTATTTCTTCTTCTCAACATATTATACCTTTTGATTTATCACACTGGGGTGGTTGTGAAACATATTTTGACCAAGGTAAATCCGCAGTGCACAATTTCATACGAAAATATAAGGAAACCTATCTCATGGTGCACAACAAATTATCGTTCGTGTACTTTACGCAAGGTGCAGACATTAGGAGTTATTGATTTATAACTGAGGCTTTCAAGCTCAGTTTGGAGGGACTCAATTTCTCTTAAGCTATCGAACCACCAAGAATAACAAATAAAAATTTGAAAAGAACACTAGAGAAATAGAAAATATGTCACCACCGGGGATCGAACCCGTGACGCACGCTTTCGCGGCCTGCGCTCTACCAACTGAGCTAGGTGACCTCCGATGTTAACATACTTTTATTTCTCTAGTCGCCACGTAAGCTCCCAATTATCCACCGGTGGGTATTGACATCCAGCTCGAAAATAAAAATTTGTAAGGCGTGGGGAAAACATGACTTTAATGTTTTAAAACTGAAAGTCCAAGACTTAACAGAGGATCCATAAAATATACTTAGCGGCAGATTCATTCTGTGAGCTTTACGCCAGGCACTGGTTCCATCTTATAAAGATAGCGGGTTCAGTTGACATATTCTCTTTCAGATACATGCAAACTACAACTTTCAGCAGTGGATAAGCATTTTACTTCGATAAATACAGAGATAAAGTAAAACTGGGTAAGTTCTTTCATCGAATCCCCTCGAGGAGACCCCTTTGTAAATGTCACCTCGTGCAGAACTTCCAAATATTGGATGACTGCTAGGTCACTTTTTGGAAGTAACTAACTTGGATTTACTTACATCGATATAACAACTCTTCAAAATCTACATTCACACTATGCTTTCCTTTGAGGTGTGCGGTCTAGCAATTGGTAGATTCTTAACCCATTCCTGTATTGTATCATCCAAACGCCAAAGAAAAGTATTCATATTTCCCTTGAATTAAACACATTAAAATACAATAATAGCTCAGCGTCCTCTTCCATACGGATGATGTGTACATATCCGAGGAAGTTTTCTTGCAAAAATATGTCTTTCGATGTTCTTTGTGGAAGGATTATTCATGTATCTACTATCAATTAATTTCAAAATAGGTTCAGAAACAAAAAACAACATATTACCTTAAAACTACAATTAAACAGATTAAAATATATAGCACAGTACATCGTATTTACCTTTCTTTCCAATTGCTTTTGAATGTTTTCAATCTTTTCATTACAAACATGAACATCCTGGGTCTTGCTCCTGATGTCTGCTTCTAGCTGTGCACATGTGGCACGTAAGTTTGAAGATTCTATAAGAAGCTGTAGAGAACAAAGTGGACGGTAGAACCTTACTTGGTGCAAAAGGAAAAATGAACTTAAGTGGTTACATAGATGCGGATTATATCACAAGAATCAGGACCCACATGAGATCAGAAGAATCACAAAAGTAGATACTCTTCATGGGACAGAACACAAAATCCCTCCCTTTCCGAGTAAACCAGTGATGATATTGTACACGTGCACTCAACCCCGACAAAAGTAACATGCGTGATGATTGTAAAAAGTTTGATAAATTCTATGCCATATGATAAATTCTTTCTCACATGTTACCATGTTTGCCCTTCATGAAAAACCCCACCAATTGGTAATGAAATTGTACAATCTAAGTTGCGGTTTGCAAGAGTGCTGGATGTGGCAAATAACTTGTCTCTTCTTTTTCAGGTTATCATAAGAGCCCACGGATACAGTTACTCAAGATCAGCAGTTTGCCTGTAAAATACCCTTAATGCGAGAACAAGTCTTGCGAAGTCATGTTCATGTCAGACGCGCACAAAAAGTTTCTCAATAAGTACTTTTGTAAGTTTGAAATATCATAATCCATCAAAATTAAGATGGTTAATTCTACTCACACTTTCGTGTTGGCTTCTTAATCCGGTAAGGTCTTGCTCTCTTGACGAAAGAATCTCAGATTTCTGCCGAATGTCAACCTCCAGTTTTCCAACTTCAGCCAATCGATCTGATTCTATTTGGTGCAATTGATCTCCCTATACAGAAAAGCAACAGTATCAGTAATTCGTGATCTACAGCGGGTATACTTACACAATAAGCTAAAAGTTGGTAACATTGGCGTAACAATTGGCAAAATGTTAATGAATACAAACTATCTACGGAATGGACCATGAAGAAGTATTTGGAAGAACAGATGCTACGAAGAGCAGGCTACGAGGGACAGTCCAATGGAGACAAATACACTTCTCTGGACGTAGTACAAGAAGAGTTTTTATTTCGTTTTTTGTTTCATTTTTCTTGGTATGTTAATTAAAATGATTAGGGTACTACAACGAAACAGCAGAGGTTGATATTAAGAGTTCATTTTGAAACCAAACCAGAGAAGTAAAAATATGCCGGGACAGTGAGAATCCAATGTTAATTTGATTATATTTCTCTAGTAACTTTCCAAACCTGCTCATTTCAAACCCTCTCTTCTTAACAAGACTCGATACCGCTGGCTTAGGAGCACCGCCGTCACACAGACAACAAGCAATAACCAAACACTAGCATATATGTCCATTAATGTATAGACACAGCAAATCATGCAAAAAGACCCTCAGAATATAAGCGTGTAGAGTCTCTAATACCATGACAGTACAAGACGGGTCCATATGGCAATGGCAAAATGAATGAGAGGCTGCTGACAACCCAGAAAACGATGACTAGCCCTCTCGTAATATCGCAATTTCTATTGAAAAAGAGCGCGACACAAGACCTTCATCCACAGTCTCTTTGGATATTTCCATGACGGACTTACCTTTAATTTGACTTCGTTTCTCAATTCATCAAGAGTAGTTCGATTTCTGTTGAACTGTTCTGTTAACTGTCTTAATTCACTTTCTAAGCTCTCCGTTTTATTACGACTGCTTTGAAGATCTTCATTCACCTAAATTGACAGATGAAAAGAAAGGAAACTCAATAGAAGGCAGTACTAAAAATACGAGATAATGGCGAAGGAAATAAAGTATTGGAAAATAAGAACCGATCAGAATCCATCGTCATTGTCAAAAATGTAAAATGTGTTGTCTAATTGCATTCTTTATTCTAATTTCATATATTCAGTTTTTGACAACTGACACAAAATAACTTGACAAGACAAATGTTTTATTGAATCTCTAATGACTTAATCCAACTTTAGGCACGAAAGGCTGGGCTTCACAATTTAGACTTCAGACTTGACTTATTACTTGTCGTTATAAAACTTACTTTTCATATATAATTCTAAATAATATTTTACAGCATTTTAAACGTTTTCCGATGATGGTGGATGACGTTATTTTGATGATGGTGTAAAGCGACAAGGAACACTTAAAAACATGTAAAGAACACGTTTCCTGATGCCATTTCCAGGCTAATGATTATAATCTGGAAATAGTTGGGTCAAAGTGAGTCAAATTACCACAATAAAATGAACCTAAACTAGGGAAGTGCATTGAAGAAATTTAGGATGTCGTACATATTTGATTTTGTTAACTTGTGAACTGAACTTAATTTATTTCAAGAATAAAACCAGAGGGTGAAGGAATATCACGACAACGCGCGATTTATGAACGTATCATTAATTGTGGATTGAATGATGAATATACGCGCACAGTAGGTGCTAACATCTACTTTATCTCCTTATTTATACGTAAAGTCAATTTAACTCAAACATATGTAATGAACGTGCAATGGCATCAAAAGAACCAGGCCACTGAATCAACTGTCATACACAGTTCACTAACATTTCTCACCCTCGTGCACATAACTCCACAGTGCCCTTTTCAAGGGATACTCCTCTACCTCAAGGCTTGAACCTTTGTCCACCTAGCAACGATTGTAAAATAACGTTGCTGGGCAAAACATCACGCAGGACGTACGCACGCGGGAGACTGGATTGCTGCGAGTCTTACAAAAATCACTGCGTCTAACTTCTGACTTAATGCACAGATTTCAACTCGATCATGTCAAGCTACTGCATTTGTTTATCAAACACCTTCTCCTGTTTTACCTTCATCTTTTCTTCTCTCATCTGATCCAATTCTCCTTGGTATTTCTTACTTTGCTCTTCCATTTCCTTCTCCAATATTGCAACACCATCAATCAGTTTCTCCTAAAGAAGACGATGTACGCAATATGATTAAATACACAACGTATTGCAAGATGCAGAATGCTTAAAAACATACCAGACACGCTAAATGATACTGCCTTTCAAATTATACTTCACTCTAACTCGAAATCCGCGACCAAGTATAGAAGAAGCTTAGTTCGTGTAGAAAGAGGCAAGTACGACTGTTATGATGAAGCGAAGAACCAAAAACTACACAGAGTCCATCCAATAATAAGATTCATTCGAATCCTGAATACGAGGCTCCTTCTTTGCAGTAATAAATCTCCCATTTCACCATCGAAAGATGAAAGCTCAGTTATGAGCAACAAATAATTAAAATATTGGCAACATACAGTTAAATAGGGATTACGAAAATTCTTGACAACCAGGGAAAGATGACCATGTTTGGAAGCATACACTAAAACAATCGATGAACAATCTTCTCATCATTGTGGCATTAAGAATTGGCGAAGTCTTGTATACCCGGCTGACAAACGTCAACATATACATACCCACCAGTGGAATATATGTACCTTTGTCTAAAGCCCTCAGCTTCAAAACACGAAAAGATTCGAGCCCTTTCAGATGGTTGATGGCAGAATTTGTCTAAGTTAGTCTTGTCTTCTTTTTCGCTATCACCTGTAACTATTATATAGTCTGGCATAGAACTATACTTCATGTAAACTTACAATACATACGGACCTATTATCAGCAAAAGTGGAGCCAATGCCAACTCAAACAATTCTTGTAAACGATAACAAATACCTTTTCTTGCTTGAGCTGATTGATAGCTGTCTGTACACCTTCCCCTGCCTCGATCTACAAAGAATACCAAAGTAACACATACCTTTAACTCAAAATTACGGCAGCAGCTTGCCTTAGCACAAATGACTGGGAATCGTCATATAATTTTACTCCCATATTACAGACTAGTATTAAAAACATCATTTCTAGGCCACCGAAATCGGTCACTCACCCAGAAATGAATGCTAGCATCAACAATATAAACTGATCGGGTGACAGAAGCCGCACAATGCCTACAGCGCATGCCTCAGTGTAATAAGACGTGTAAGATATTCTTATACCACGGATGTTGAGATGGCTCTTTCCTTTCACTGCTAACAACGTTTGGTCGCATCTCCATTCTTTTCTTCATCTTGAAGATTCCCCTTCTTGTTCGTGACATATGCCTTCAGTCGTGTTTACAGTATACATTGGCTTTAAGACCATGCGAATTATTTGAATACTGAAGAGGCCATTAGTATTTTATTACAGAATCGTTAGTGCAAATTTCTCACCTGCTGCAATAATTCTCCCTTTTCTGATTCAATTCTCTCCATTTCCTCCTTTCTTTTCTCAAGAGTGAGCTGTATTTCTTGAATCCTTTCATCCTTGGTTGCTATCGTTCGCTTTTCTTCCTCTAGTTGATTGTCTTTTGATCTCAAGTCCTGCTGCAGACTCTGCTTATTGGCGGTCTACGATTAAGACAAAGCAGATTGACGAGGATTGGGTTCTAACGTTGCCTCCTTTTCAACTCTAAGGCCTGCGGAGTCTTACACGAGAAAAGTAATTACGTCACAACACGTGTCGATCTCAGGGCCCATGCTGTTGTGGCATTGTGCTCTACCAACGCAACAATGGGGACCTAGAGTACAACATCCCCTTTCAAACAGAACGACCAATGCAGAAATTTCTCAAATACACCCATCAGCTTTCAAAAGTAGTCTACGTTACATTGCACGATGTGAAATTGATTGTAACATGCTATTCCGCTATTTTGATTTGCTACCGATTTCGAGATATTTATAGTCAGGAGATTGTGAGTTTGATATGTCACAGCCCATAAATAAATAAACTAGTTATACAGATGATATTATACAAATGGTAGATAGCGTACTTTTACTTATGTAGTCCTAAACTGTCAATTTACTAGATGCGATCGCATACGATCTACAACAACAACCATGCACTGATGGCAAATTATGATTCTGTGCAATATCATCCCTCACCTCTTGGTTAAGACTGTCCTTGTACTCTTCAATCTGCTTTTCTAAGTATTTGATAAATGTGTCTTTCTCTTTCATCGACGCATTCACCTTTAAATCAAGAAATTAAATTTCGAGACAAGAAATGTTAGCCATTGGTTTAAGTGATTAAGTAATCACAAAATATTTCAGGAAATATAAAGCGAACCAGAGGTCGAGGAGAGACAGCCGTGGCTAAAACAACAAAAAATATTGGTTTTCGAAAAACATAACGAGAAAAAGTGAAATCACGTGGACTCTTTGTTTTCACGAAACGGCAAGACGGAGAACAAATGGATACACTCAGTTATATATTAAACGTCCTCCTGTCTTTGCCCTTCTATCATGCACTCACGGAATATAGTTATTATATGTAGATATAATAATTGTGGATCTATCATGATAGAAAGGTTGAGATGTCAGATGGAATTATGGGCTCAACTCACGATCTGGTAGCTGAAATTATGGTCATTCAGGGTTATCGATATTGTTACTCTTCCAAATGACGCTGGTGATGTATTTCTTTGGAACGGTATTTTACTTTACACATATTATGGACTTTTGATAATCCAGCGTCACCACAGAACAACAAGTAACAAGGACTGACACAGACATAAGTAATTAATTATCTGTTTTCAAGACTCCGGAATACAAGGTAAACGTGATATACCAGGCACGAAAAGGATAAAAGATGGTAATGAACCTTGTAGAACGCCAAATACCTCGTCTACATTGTGTTGCAGTCTCATCACTTGTTGTTGCTTGTCTTGAAGATTTACTTGAATTTGTTGGTTACTTTCTGATGATGTTTTCAATGCGGTTTCCAGGCTAAAATGACAGATTGATAAAATGGTAATAAGACAAGAACGGTCTTGTAATCAAAGAGGACGCCGAAAGAAACCAGAAATCCAACGACTACAAAACAATTGCTTGGATTGCAGAAGCAAATGCAGAAGAGAAGAACAATTTCTGTACAGAATGATTCAATGATCACTTCCAGCTTCCCAGAATTTTACTATAATTATTTATCAAGACTTGATGACAACAAACTAACTTATTTGTTTCAGATAAAAATAATCAGCTTCTGTAACTTTTAAGATTGATTAAATGTGGATATATAAATACGAACCTGTTAACTTGTTCCGACTTAGCATTCCTCTCAATTTCCAACTCCTTAACTTTCAATTGAAGACTAAAAAATAGAAGGTAGCAATAAAAAGCACAATTTGAGAAAATGGGTTGGAAAATACAGCAATAATCAACAAAAAGGAAAACAAAAAGGTAAAGAGCATCTCAAAGAACTACAACAAGAAGAGCAAAAACAAAATAAAAAATGGTAACATTAACAATAAGAAGAGTAAATATAGATCAACACGAGGATGAACAACAATAACGAGGGGGGAAACAAGATCGGAAAGGATAGCAATATTAAAGACAACAAAAAATACAGAAGATTTTGCGAGAGATGCCGCATGTTGCATAAAAAGATAAGCACCAGGGTAAGAGATAGCGCCAAATATCTCATTAATCCTCACATGCTCAGTGAGACTTGTTTAATAACAACTTCAATATGTTTCATAAATTGAATTTACCTTGAAATTTCCTTATTCATATCTTCAAATCTGGATGTCCACTTTTCCTGTCCGGCTTGCATTTCTTCATTTTGGTTCTGTAGCATGGTTGCAATCCTTTGTTCCAATTCTTTGTTCTTCACCTCCAACTCCTTGATGTAACTGTCCGAAGGCCTACGAAATAATGAATTTACAATTCGCTCATAAAATTGATCAGTATTAATTCTTCTAATAGATCTATAATTCTGAAATGTGTCAAATAGAAATAACATTTCCCACACCTCATTTCAACATTACTAGAGTAATTATTGATATTAATAAAGACCCATTAAGACGGTAGCCCTTCCGAACCTCCTCTCTAAAATAATATTGCACTTTGTACGTGTTTCTGCGGATCAAAATCATTTAGGAAACGTACGAAGATTTGTTTCTTTTCAATACTAGAATTCTCATTAAAAACATTTAGAATTTTTCGCACACAAAACTGTAATACCCTTGTAAAAGCTAAATGTTTTTAACGCAAAATTCGAAACAGAGGCAGATCAATTCAGTCAACAAATTTAAAATATAATTTGTACAAGACTGCTGTCCTACAATTTTAAACAAATCGGTATCAAAATCCATTATTGCATAAAAAAAGGTCATGTATATGCTCTGTATACCTGTCTTCAAGTTCCCTCTTCAATGCGTCAAGGAATTCGTCTTTCACACTCATCTCCGACTAAAATGATAAAAGAGGGTCGGGCATGAGGCATACAGTGTAACAAAACACAACATTAACAAGTTTGATTGGCAGTTAATGTTCATATGGGCCCATAACCTTGTCGTATCCAAAATATTATATCACAGTGGCCATTTAGCGTGCTTTTTACAACGTAATTATCTGTTGCCAAAAATGGCATAACATTATTCGGCCACTATTCCTGTGGAATCCGTTCTCACTGCAACCAGTGACGTCCTCCATTTTGTACCACAGAATTGCCACGAAACAGCAAAACAAGTATCTGCTCATACCTTGACAAGATTGAACAGGAAGCAAATGACGAGCATGAAACAACACAGACACTCTCGAGACTTAAAAAGCAGTCGGGTTTTTTTATACTTAATAAATATGATCTTCATTGGAAATGGAAGACACTGGTGGCAGATTGGTTGAGGTTAACTACCTGTAAAGGGCAGTAAAAGAAAAGGCCGAAACATTTTAAAAAGAAACGCTGTTTTCCTGTGTTTTGGACGACTGTTATCTTACGCAGGTACCTTGAAAATACTTGCAACGAAGGGTAAAAAGGGTAATATCAGGTGTTCACTACTTAAGTAATAAAACTTATACCATGCAAGCGCTGGCATTTTTATTAGGAATCAACTACTACACTTGTCGAAATCTAAGTTGGTACACAAAATGTAGGGAGGAAAACCTTCCAGCTAGAACACGACCGAAACAATTGCTTCCGAACTTACACAATCGTCTCTATATTCCTCCAAATCAAACAATGAGAATGTCAACATTTTAGGGTATCCTAAATATTAATAAAACAACCTAAACAATAAAATAAGAGGTATTGCTTTCCCATTTACATGATTATCGACAAATTGTTACTTCTCATAAATATTCTTGCTGATTCCCAAATGATATCCCTTCTGATCAAAATAAGAGAGGCAACAATTTAGGAGATCACCACCAGTAGTTCTTAGTGTAAATTGCTCATTAAACAGCACTTGACTTTCGTCGTCTAGTTCTGCTATAAGATGTGAATCTACACCTAGTCTGCAAATGTACAGTAACAGAAAGGTATATCATTTGGTAAATACGGTCCAAATGCTGTCCACATGCATAAATAACTATTGCACTAGAGGTGACGGGACTTGTCCATCTATCAGCATGATATTTTTTTACATATAGAATATGTAGACATCTATATTCAATATATTGCATTGTTAGCTTTGCAGAGAACACTAGAGAAATAGAAAATACGTCACCATCGCGGATCAAACCCGTGACCCACACCTTCGCGGCGTGCGCTCTACCAACTGAGCTAGGTGACCTCCGATGTTAACATGCTCCATTTCTCTAGTCGCCACATTAGCTCCCAATCATCCACCCGTGGACATCAACATCCAGCTCAACGCAATTGGAGACCATCCTCTCTGCAACCATACGACTAACATTTCAAATCCTCTCTTCTCGATTATATTGTATTGTATATGACAGAAATTAGCACGTCAAGGTCATTTTCCTCCCAAACCAATTACAAATCAATTGCAATAGTTTCCAATAGATACAACAAAGCATGGAAATGCTTCACAGTGTGACAACAAACACAAGTCATACCACTGAACGACTCCTCTGTTCTTGTAGTTGTTTAATAGCTTCATCTTTTGCAATCAAGTCCTTCTGAAGAGTTTCAATTTCTTGTTTCTAAAAGAAAATGGAACAAACTCAAAATACAGAATTATAAGTATCACAACACAAAATATCAACAGAAGGGTGGTAGAAAAGTACTATCCTCAAGAGCTAAATCAGTGATTCTCACATTTTTAATGCCACCACCCCCTTTACATATCTTTATTACCCCCACATATTCATAGACAACAATTGTGTATTGGTGAGCTGCAAATTTAAAACAGTAAATGAAGACTCAATGATACCAATACTTTGTGATTCATAAACTAAATCAGGGTCCAAAACCCTAAATTTGTACCTCATATGTAATCTAACTCCAAATGCCTTTATTCAACCTACCCCCACTTGAATGCTTCCAGTGCCTCCAGGGGGTACCCCCACTTCAGAACCACTGAGCTAAATCATAACACAGATTCTATACTTCAATCAAACAATAGCCTCTGTTAGATGCTTTCAACATCAGCTCACATTCCATCTTTACATCCACTTAACAGCATATGGTTGCATCAAATGTCAAATATAGATTACAACTGGCTCATTGTCAATAAGCAAGGCATTTCAACCTGGAGCCTTGAACCACTTTAGTGAAGAGTAGATGCATATTCTGTCAACCTACTATAAAAGATAAGCATCTACACATTTTCGGATATATCCATCCTCCATTTAACTTACCCTTTATCTTGGGGTATTTCAAAAGATGACATGATTACCTACTCCACTACATAAGGCCAACATGGTCCAGAACTGCAAAAAACAGGAAGCTATGGTTGCAATGTAGAGAGAAATTCATCCATATGGAGAGATATACACCCTGATGATGATGATGATTTCAAAAAGCGTTTCAAAGTACAAAACTTATCACAAACAGCTCCCTAGCAACAAAATATACACAAGATTACCAGTTTGTTGTCCCTCTCTTTTTGAGTTTTATAATCCGCATACTTCAGTTCATCTTTGAGCTTTTCATTTTCTGCCGCAACTAAAATAATCAGAAGCAAATTGTTTAATTTGTATCAATGTAATCACCAATTATATAACATAATACCCACAGACTCCTCTCATGCACTGGTATCTTTAAGGACCAAAATGAAACACCATATTTTGCACATGCACTGCTGCTGTTCACTGTTCGTTTTGCAAACAAGGAGTGACAAATGGTGATTGGATCTCAGAGAACTTGAGCTGTCTCTGAAAACTAATATCTGCAACCAACACCCTAGCAAAGCAATAGGCCATCATTCCTGTAGAGAAAGGCTGATGGTTCCATTGCTGAATTCCCATTTGCTATGACAATCTCCACAATTTTCCCACTCCAGAATTTCTAAACACACTACCTCTAGTGACTTGAATGCCCCTTATTTCTGATACCCTTCCCCTGCTACTTCTTTTCGTCATAGCTTGATATAGTGACTTGTATCAAATTAAGATTAAAATATAATTGCAACAAATTATATTTGCTGACTATCCCCATAACAATGTGAAATTGATCATGATATTAATCCTGCACCCCTAAAAATATCGTTTCAAGCAACTGAATTCAAGCCCCACCTCTTGTACAAATTGCTACGGTTGTTATTATGGATTTAATTGGCACAACAAACTAAAAAACAAACTATAACTATTCTCTTCAGAAACATTGTACTACAACCACTTTTATTTATGAAATTGGGGGATTCCCTGGTAGAGGAACACGACAATAAATAAGCACATAATAATTCTGGTTTGCATAATTGGTAATAATTACTTGCCTATGTTGCACTATAACGTGTGTTCCACTGTCAGATACTTGGGGCAATGTATTCTACAATGTCCACATTAAAAATATTAACCATGCCTACTATCTATGATACAAAAATGAAAATCAAGACTCTTTATAGAATTTCTCATTTCCAACTCAAATAATACCCATTACCTTGTAAGAAGCCATTTTCAGCTGACCTCAATTTGGATGAATACTCCTCTTCTGTCATGGCTTTCTCCTAAAGAAAGATTAATTTGAGTCGAGTAAAAAAATATTGAATACCAACAAACAAGCTGATGATATGGCACTTCCTTGTAAAGAAGGAAGCAACTAACATTAGTATGGAATAGCAAAATGGCTGACTGAGGACTAGACCTTGAATATGACCTTGTGGTACACCATCAGTGACAATAAAACATTTAGAAGACTTACCATGCAAATAAGATTTACTTTTGGATCATCATATGATAATGACATTATACTAAACGTTACTCAACGCATCTTATATTTGGAATTATTTTATAAAGGAAAAACAACACTAAATCCATAGAAAAGCTTAGAGTGTATTCAGTTGAAAATGCCTTTTAAATGACGTTCCTTTGAAGTTCCCCAAAGAATTTAAAAGACAAAGCATGTCCCAAATATTCCTTAATGATAATGGAAATCTTTTAACTTTTAATCTTTTAAATGAAAGTGGAACAGGTTTTTTCAAAAAAGACTGAATGCTTTGGCTAAGATGAATTGGAGATTTAAAGACTGTGTTGTGAGAAATATGTACAACAATTGCTTTCTTTGATACACATTTATACAAGTAAATCATGTACAGTAAAAGAGAAATACTTCTGGCATCATTGTTGGAGACAGGCCTAGGAAGACCTCATAGAAGAATATGTTTGAAGAGTAGAAAGTATTGAAAGTTGCAGAGGATAAACTAAACATAAGAAAAGGTTGGGAGCAAATGGTACATAATGCAACACATACAATTAAGAAATCATGACATTAAAAGTATCAAGTACAGTAATGACACAAATTCTGCTTGTAAGTTTTCCAGCAGACTATTGGTAGTTGATCAGCTACCTTTAAACTATGTGATCATATAGTGCATATGTTTAAAATTGTATGTAAATTATTAATACAGTTTTAAATCATGAAGACAGTAAAGATTAAACTCACCTCCTCAAGTTTGTCTCTCTCAGCAGATACCTTGTCAAGTTCTTGTTTTAGTTGTGATGTATACCAAATCTCCTCCTAATAAAAAAACAACAAACAATTAAAGATCTACAAAACTTTTCTTTTACAAGAGCAATGAAGATAATATAAAGTAAAATCACAGAACTTTTACAACAAGTGAGGAAGGAACCAACTTTACATTATGATTGTATGTCTCATCTAATGGGAATGATTGAAGGCAAAAGAGACAAGAGGGAAACAAACGGTGACATACTTAAAAAACAATGGTAAGGTGACCAGAATGTCCACGGGAGAGACACAGCAAAAGATAGAAGACAGTGGAAGGCCATGAAGGGCATGATGCCTAGAAGAAAAAAGACCAGTCAAATACAGCAAATCTTAATAAAATCTTAGGAAAGTCTACAATTAATGAATAACAAGCATAATTCAATGTACCGGGAATATTGCCTAAACATAAAATAACCAGTATTTAGCAAAATATGCCTAAGATCAGTTTCAAATTCACTGCGTCATGAAACACTGAAAGATGCAACACTATTGGCATTTACAAATTATGCTTTAAAACTTTGTACAATATTGAATACCATGTCTTAGGTCTGACTAAGAATGTAATACCTTTAATTTTGCAGCAAGATCTGCCAACTCCTGCTGAAGAAAATTGACTTCCGTCACAGTAGAATCTGAAGTCTTTACAATTGTACTATCCTCCTCTGCTCCATCTGGGCTTGTGGGGCGATCTTCAAATGAGATCAATGGCTTTGCAGTCTCCTCTGCTGCCTATAAAGGATGAGAATGAATATCTTGCAGAATTAGGGATTCCATCACTAATGGAAATGCTTTATTCAGATATTGCAGCAAAGTGAATCAACCAAGAGTTTGGTTGCCTGACTTTAATGGAATCAACTCACTAACAGATTTCTATCAAGCCTTATAATACATGGCTGCTTGGATGTCTCTTCTCCTAATACACATGCCAAATCTACTTAGTGCTCACTCAATGTGCTCCTAAACAGAAGATGTATTTAAAATCATGCACCCAAATTGCACTTTGTTTTTCTATTTAGTCCTTTTCAAAGTATTTACATTTTGGAGAAATTGTGCCATGTTTGAAAAAAAATTGACAAATCTCATTTTCTGGCATCAACAACATTTACATAGGAAAACATGGAGTTTTGGATGATATTAATTACACAGACTGTGTAGTATGGGGCTGGCTATTGATAACCAACACAGTTAAATATTCAGTCTGCAATTTTAAATGGAGAAGGGACAAAAAAATGACTAAAACAGGCTGAAGCAAATATACGAGCATCCTTGCACCTACCCTTTAACATAGCAACTATAATAATTAGTAACAGTAGTAAAAGTAGCATTACTTTCATAGTTATGGCAATTCAGTTCAACTAATGGTTAGCCAGGGATACAAGGTCATCTGTTCTTGAATAAATGTAGTACTTAGTGCTTTCAAGAAAGCTCTTTCCTCGCATTAACATGGCTACTCAAGGATCTATTCTTTGATTCATTGGCATAGACAGTAAATGATCTATCCCTTAGATGGCAGCATATCATTAGGCAATTCCTTTTGACTAAACCTCAACGGCAGGTAAACCTGATTATCAAAATGTGGGGAGACAACAAGTTGTTGTAATTTCATACCTGTGCAGGCCTTCCACCTTCTGTATGGACTTCTTCAAAATGGTTTTGAAGTTCAAGTGGGCCTTGAAATGCAGTCTTGCACATTGGGCACAAGAAGCCCTACAAAGAAAGATAATATACAGGATGGAAACAAATGGCTGTGATGATTGAATGTCTTATTAATTATTATTGCTATACATAAGATTCATATTATATGGGATTAATTCCGCTTCTTGATAATGAAATTTTCAGATATATAATTTATACACAATGATTCCTGATAATATTTCAAGGAAAGTCACAGTTTCTTCAACTAAAGCAAAAAGTTACAGTGTCCTACTAAACAGTTTCTCAGATCTACTGTCATAACTGACAGGGAGATGCATATGGCACTCAAAACCAGAGTTAAGTATATACACAGGGTAAGCAAAACTTCCTTTATGGTTGCCTTAACAAAAAAATGGTACATTTAAGTAAATTAACATATTTCAGTGAAAATGAACTGTTACCTGTGCTTCACGCTCTTCTTCAGCCTCATGGTTTGGTGAAACGGGTGGTTGACTTGGACCCTTTATATTTAGAAGTATCAAAATAAGTGAACAAAATGAATTATGTATATACAGACATGAAAATATATAACTAAAAATGTGAATAATTACACACATACATTACATTAAAAAATTTTACAACTTAAATGTAGTAACCTAATTGGGGTGGTATTGAGCACATCAGATCTTAAAAATAATATTGTTCTGTTCGGATGCTCAATCTGTTATCTCCAGTTTATCTGCTTCTTTAAAACACATCCTTCTCAAGTCCACTTTCAATTTTGATATCTTATAAACACTTTCTAAGACCTTTGTTCCTTTTCCCATATTCTGATTTCTCATCCTCTCTTTTCTTGTGATTTTTGACTTTGGCTTCTCCATGCCTTTTTATGCTCCCAATAATTTTCCAAACTCTCCCAACATTTCTTGATCCTACCCTTCCATAAATTCTGATTGAAAAAAGAAGTAGGAACTTCATTGAGTCACGACATGATCTCAACGGGACATGATTATATTTGGGGTGGAGGAGGAGTAAGGAGGGGGGGCTAAAATATTGTGCCAATCGACTTATTGTGTTTTGGAAAACGTTTTACATTGAGATCTTAGCCTATGTATTGCCCTTTTGATTTGCTACTGATTTACCATTTCTGTCATCATCCACATTATTCATAATCATCATTACCATTCTTCCTTCTTGTTCTTTGTTACCTACTACTACTACTACTACTACTACTACTACTACTACACTTACTACTCTTACTACTACAACTACTACTCTTACTACTACTACTACTACTATTACTACTACTACCACCACCACCACTACTTGATATAATATTTGTGATAATTATCTCATATGATGTTATTCTGTTAACTCCTAATTTTTTTGTAAGCAGTATTGCTACCTGTGTTGCAGTTATAGCAAAGCGGATGCTATTGAAATCAATAGAAATTATGAGTAAAGTAGACGAGTATATATGTGAAAATGTGTGTATTTATATAAAGTGAGGCTATTTTCACAGGACTGTAATCAACCTGAACCCCAACCCAACCTCTGAAGCTTTAATGTACCCCGCACTTACCCTATTCCTACTGAAGCGTTACCCCGGAGCTAACCCAGCCCTAACAGGATCGACCAAACGTTGCCTTTACTGTATTTTCTTCCCATGGAAATTGACTCTACGATTCTTATACTAGTCATGACGTTACACATTTTGTGGATGTTTCAACATTATCTTTTTTAAAACTTGAATTTCTATGTTCTATCTCACGCTCTCTGTTTATCTTTCTGTGTGCATATATGTAACCATAAAACATCTGGCTCCTGCGCTTGTTGTGTCCTGTTTGTTAGATATTATGAAAGACTGGTCTTTTTACAAATAAAACCAACGTATAAAAAATAAAATTGTTACACAAACATGGAATATGCATTACACCTAACAGTTCCAAGATGTTACGCTCGTGAACTAATTTGAGTATAAACGATTGTGACGTATGAACTGTGCTTATATTCTTAATACTACTTTTAGTACTGGGTTCCACCGAGCCCAAAGTAAAAAACGAAACAGACGCCGACTTGAGAAATCTCGCAAGCATGCGCAAGCTACTAACCATATGAAGTTTTTTAAAGTTGGTAAAATCCTGTTAATTCAAACCATTGGGCTTAAACTCCTTATCCAGTATACCCTGATGATTATTACAGTAGAAGTGCTCAAAGAGGATACGTAAGGGTTCAATTTTGACTTCTTTACACTTGTTTCTCATCATGTTTTGGTACTGTGATTTATACTTATTAAATGTAATGTGAAAAGACATAGCAGTGCTCCCTGTATATTGAGGCTATGAACTTTACACTCTATGAAGTATACTTGTTCTCTGGAGGTAGCCTAGTTCGAAAATACAAGAGTTTTCGCACCAGTTGAAGATGGAGCTTTCAAGTTAATACAATTATAAAAAACACAGTTTTTTCATTTACGACAAGGTGTGCCGTCATTTACTATCATGACAATGTTTTACTCTCGCACTCTCTAGTTTGTCTTTAAGCGATTTTGGCGTTCGAAATGAGGTTGATCAGTTTTGACAAAAAGATTCATCACAATCGAAATGTAATCGTCAGATCTGGTTGTAAGGACTTCACTGAGCTCCATGTGGTATGATAGGGATTATGTATCTTTTGACTGCCTTTGGTGAGATTTGAAGCTCGACCCCGTGACTTAATCATATCAGTACGATTTCAGGCTCTTGTCACATTCTTTTTGATAAGTGACAAGGTTTCACCGTGCCTACAAGCTATTAGCCATGCCTTGAGTTTCCACATCTGTTCCCAGACGATTTCCTTTGAGGACAAAGTCGCCTCATATGTACAGCTTCGCAATAACGAATTTCATTTTACTAGTGTATAATTGGTAGCAGGGTTTAAAATGAAGATATTGATGAGTGTCGACTTAGTAGACATGTCACCTTCCCCTGATTTCAGACTAATGTCACTTCGAGGAAGTCAATGTCTTTGATAGAGGAGTTTAAGGTAAACTTTACCGTGTTGTGAAGCAAGTGGAGGTAAGTCATAAACACCAAGTTTGGCCTCCCAATGATCCTATGTCATGAAATATGTCGTTTATGTACCTTAACTTTGTTATGGATTTAACATAAACACATATTAGCGTATGTGGGTGCAAATTTTGTACCTATAGTAGTACCCCGAAAGTACTAGTGCAGATCTCGCTATCCGACGCATCATTCAGGGCTTTCTCTAAAGCTCTGATAATCCTTCTTCATTAGGAATATTAGGATGCAAACCATTAACGTTTACTGTACAAGAAATGATACTGTTCCGTACTGCGAGTAGATCTCAAAATTTGTGAAGGCTGTTGATTGTGCTTTTAATATAGCTTTTAACTCCTTTGCAGTAGATTTCAATTGAAAGTACAGAAACTGTGAAATACCCTCAGAGAGAAAACCCGAGTTTGACACAGTCGGACGTTCAAGAATGTCTTAAAACCTCTTGTGACTTTTAAAGAGAATTAACATCTACCTAAATGGACATGCTTGACATTTATGTCTTATCGTAGCTGGAGGAATTTTGCTCTTCAAACTTGTAGAAGAGATTGTAACCTTATTTGCTCAAGCTAAGTCCACTGTTGAATCCCCGTTGCATTGTGCATAAACTGGAACATCTGTTTGTCAGTTGTAAATTGTGCCTCTGCTAGATAATCAGCCAGACCTGTAACCGCAACCGCTGACCTGTTATCCGCCTCCGCATCTGATGATTTTCGTATTGTCACTTAGTAGATTACGTGACGCTTCTTACTCTTCATAGCTAAAGTTCTGATTGTTACTTCCTTCCACTTCGATAAGTGATATATCTTTCTCATTGTCTTAGATACGATTACTTCGATAGCAAGGTCACCATTCGTTGGATTGAAATACATTGTAGGACTTTGGTCGGGTAATCGTAGAATCCATGTGTACTTCGTAACTTAAAAAACCGGACTTAATTCGACGCCTGCTTAAAAAGGTTTTCGACATTTTTGTACACAAAACTACCAACGATTCCGGACGGGGAACAATTAGCAAATTGTAAACCTGCGTTTTCCTCGTATCGTAGTCCTATTACTAAACCCCTGAATGGGTATCCTGAAAGTCTAAAATGGATCTGTGGTTTCAAGTTTTTCTTATCTGTTCACTCTTTCTCGTTCCAGTTTCGTTTCTCGTCCAACCATCCTTTCGTTTCTTTTTTCACCTTATCTCCTAGTTCTGCAACTGAAATGGATGAGAGGTCACTTATAAGGCAGAAGTTAGGGTCTTTTTGAACCATGAACTATATACATTAACAAGAGGGCTAGAGTGGTCAATACTAACAAATCAGTCTCGAAAACTGACAGGTCATTCTTTGCAAGTACGCAAGCAATGGACGCCTATTACTAAATGCAAGCACCAGCCGTCAACTATGTATTGCAGACACTGTATTTTGCATCCTATCAAGCAATGAAACGATGTGGATGCACACATTCTCCAAGGATTATTATTTCATTGGTTTTGTGATTCTTTGGCAATGTAATAGATATGGAATAAGGCTTACAAAGTCAATGGGCGATGATTAATGTTGAGCCATGGTCAAAGTGTATAAAAGGTAAACACGGCTCGAGGCCAAAGCGTCGTTCAAAGGGAATGAATACGACAAGAGAGGTCAACAGTACCCAATCTTAAACCAACTACTGCAGTCAATAGGTTTATCGAAAAACTCACTCAAATCTCGTGGATTTCGGAGCACCCAGAGACACCAGGAAAGATTTGAGGACTCCATCACCTATATGCTTAGTATCTTTGTCTTACAGTGACGCCACGATTTCTGTGTGGGAGAGTAGCAGCCCTCCAGTGCCAAGATGGTACCAGAAGTACTGAATATTTTCAGCAACCTATTGTTGTTAAAGTAGCTTGAGTTAGACAGTATACATTTCAGTGATAAATAGCAGATCCAATGTACCTACAAAATTTGACTTCTCAAGATTTTAAACATGTGAATTTGCCGGCAGCAGTTCTGTCTGTAAGGGTCGTTGTCCAAGGCAAAGTTCTTCAGTCTTTTTTAATATGTATCAGTATGTCTTTTGAATGTAGATGACGACTCTATTGATCAATATAGTTTAGGTATAGTTAAAAGAGCAAATTGTAAAACGAATCCAGACGTATATTATGTTTTGGAAAATCGATTGTCTTCTTAAGCCCAAGTTCTATTTAAACAAGTTTAACTTGTCAAGACTTAAAACGGAACGACTTCATTGAGAGAGAAAGAAAGAAAGAAAGAAAGAAAGAAATAGTGGGAAGAATAACCCAACTTCGGTTACTTAAGTGGTAATTGTTTCGAACAGGGCATTGGAAAGAGACAGATAAAGCAGACAGCAACAAGGAGATGTACAAAAGTCCTGCAATGTGTGGAATAGATAGAATTTCACTCTTGATGTTTTTTTCATGGAGAAACCATTGTGGCATTAGACCAGTCAGAACTGTGCAGCCCTTTTTTAGATATTCTATTTGGGGGTTACCTTCCTTAAACATCTGTATCAAACCATCTATTCACATTTCTTATGTCATAAATCATCTTGCGACCAAACCTACTTCTGTGATTGAGGCAACTTTTAAAACATCTTCAAAATAGTAACACAGCATGTGTTGTCTTCACGTAAATGTACGTAAATTTGCGAAGTAGATGTTTCCGAATGCGTTTTGCTTCCGTGTGGAGCACACAATTCCTTTTCATTAGCAAGCAAAGGTAAGGCAGAGCTGACTCCATAGAACAGCCCCCGTTTTCATCTTGTTGAGATTCCAAAAGAACCATTGAGAAGTAAGATACCCATGTACTCATAGATTCAGCTGCTTTATGCTTTCCGCATATCTGTTGCCATAAAGCAAGTTTCAACCTACTTGTGTCTCTGAATTCAGATCCGTTTTACATTTCCGTTGGGAGACATGGTGTATTTTGTTTATTTATTGACATCTTTATGGAGAGTAGTCTTGCTTGCATTGAGATGTTGCACTCACAAAACTCCAACAGGTAATATTATCCTTCTTTTCTCGTACCATCCATTCTATTCTGTTCCCTTTTGTTTCTAGAGTTTAACAAATAGTTGTTCTCACCCCCTGTGCAGTTTGTAATCATTTAATGATTCTGAAGGCGTGGACACTTCAGTCACTGAGATGTGCATTTTTAAGTCATCAGTATAGTGTCATGAGAACCAAGAATAGTAACGCATGCAGTTGTAAATGAGCGAAGTTCGAAAGGTCAGCATTCTCTTCTTTGCCACCATGCGTATGGTAAATTGTCTTTCACATGACTTTATCTTTACTAATGATTGCATATTGGAATAAGACCATCAGTAATTTGCGTTCTAGAAATATTCGTATTTCTGAGAGATAGATCTCGATGAACAATGTTCTTGATGTGTGGCAGGTTATAGTAAAATGGAAAGTTTAAACATGAAAAAGAATTTGAGGGGCAAGAAACACGGGGGAACAACTTAACTCCTGTAAAACTGATGGCAAGTGTAGGCCAATAGTATTTCGTTGTGGCCAGCATTAGAATGGTTTTTCCTTGAGTTGGGCTTTGAGTAATAAGGGTTGGGTAATTGATTAAGATTTAGTGACTTGTTCTTGTATGAAAAGAAGAGCGAATTAGAATGATTCGAAATATGTTAAATTTATTGTTTGAAATCACCCGGTGAATGTTTAGAGTACAAAAGTGATAATTATTAAACTTAAGTTATGACTAGACCTAAATAGACCAATAATTGACTAGTGAAAACGAAATGCCTTCCTCTCAATTTTCTTATCTGGTCTGTCGTAAAGCGGTTCATCTAGTGAAAGCGGCGCATAAGAGGCAGCATCTTCATTTTCATGAAGCTGTATGCCACTTGTGGAAGGAAGTTCGTTCTGGATTGTACCTTTAGTCTTGGTTACCCGTGGCGTGTATCTGTTTCAATGATATCACGGGAGGTCATCTCGCTGAAATGCCCTTAGTTTGAATTTCATTGATCGACTGTGGTTCCCTCCCTCCCTCGTTCTCTTCCTGTCACTCCCGGTATCTTTCAGTCATCCTTATCGTCCACCTATTACTATCACCTCTACAAATTGTAACATAAGATTAGAAAGATTATTGATGTGCAGACAAGCTGACAGCAACGATGCAGAAACAACAATATGACGTTCGTCGTCTAATATTACTGAATCCACGATGTACGTTAGATTGAAGCCACATAGAGAGGGTCACGTGAGTTACACCTTACAAGCGTGAATGATATTTGCGAGATAAGGGAGGAATCTAAAACGGGTGAAACTTTTAAATTTCCGGTCATTTTTCTTTACCGTTTCGTACAGGAAGACTGCTAAAATGTGTACAATAATGTGAGAATCTGACTTTTGTATAGGGCAGTGATGGAATGATTGAAGTGCTATGATACGATGAAAACGTGCTGCGATTATGAGGATACGGATGAGCTTTTCAATCTAGCTACCCGCAGAGGTTCCAGCTCGTCTTATAAATTCGACTTGATTGCTTGTTTTCCTTTCAGCCACAAATAGCAGTAGATTAGGCAGAATTTAAGTTCGTAGATCATGCCCAACTAGCAAGCAGATTGTTCCGAAGGCAAAGTTGCAGTATGACAAAATTTACCACAATGTTGCTGTAATATCAACGTATGAATCACTTTATTTTCCCGGGTACAGAGTACTACGATAATGATATTGCAAACACTCTTTTCAAAGGAAGCAATTGTCCCATCATCAAACACCCATTTCCAAAATGTCACACGCAACACTCACTCGAATTACAAGTGACGATGACGACGACGACGATGGCAATGATGATAACGATGGTGATGATGATGATGATGATGACGATGATGATGATGATGACGATGGTGATGATTATGACGATGATAATGATGGTGGTGATGATGGGCTGATGACGAAGATGACGATACCCTTTGATTGTCATGTTTTGGGGGGATATCTCTTTATTTACATAAACTTCCCAAAGGCTGTTTAATCAAGCGGTATTCTTTTCTACGTACTACGGGAGCCATTGAGGGGAAAGAAGTTCTAAAGATGAAAAGCGATACTTTGAAACAGTCTGATATAGTTGAGCAAGTTAATGAAAGAGCTTGCCACTGGGGATTAGACTTTTGCCGTGTCAACAGAGGATAATTGTGGATAGGTTTTATCCTTCATTTATTTGGATAGACCAACAGCTCTTGCGGGCAAGTGCGCATTTTGAAGCCAGCTATCTGAGCTGAGCTGACACAATTTTTGAGTGACAATTTACATTCCCTTGCCAGTATTTACAGTAGTACCTTGTTTTCATATGTTGTTAAATCTTTCGAAATGAATGGAGGGTCGAAAATACAGCGAGTTACAGTGAGTACTGCCCTTGCATAAGGGGAAATGCCTTGTCAAATGTAAATAGTCAGATGCACCTGCGTATCGTTATCTAGCATTTGTAGAAAGCCACGAAACCATTGAGAGTGGTAAGCTTTTTCTTTGATTTTGAAACAGTCCCGTAATTTCTTTTCGTTTGTAGCATTTGTACATTAATGAATGAATGTCATTTTAATATGGGTTGTAGAAAGGGTTAATCAATCACACGGTGCTTTATTTAATGAATTTATTTAATTTATTAATTGATTTATTAATTTTTTTCATGAATGGATCAAAGTACCACCTTTCTTTTATTGGCACAGCCCTCTAGTAAGCCCAACATATTCCCAACCTTGTTTTGAATTGGTACCACCCTCTTAAAGAGGCTTTATCTTGAATCTAATGAAATCAGGCATTAGCAGATTTAATAATCTTAGCAAAATGGTGAGTGGGAATGGCGATAAAATTGAACGTATTGATGCTGACAGTCACTGATGAAAAGTTACCTTCGTCGCGAGATGTTATTTTTTTCAGTATGATAATAGAAGCGCCGTTAACTAATAGGTGCGATACATATAACAATTAAACCGTATAGCAAAGAATTAGTAAGGATTATATTTCGTAGTGGACCAAGGAGTACTGGAAGGGTTTTATATTTACAATCGCAGAGGTTGGTTGTAAAAGAATGAACAATATGGTGCCTTTGCGAGCCCCATAATTGCTAGTAGGCGGACAATTTAATTGATATAACAAGAAGGACTAGCCTGGTGCTAGCGACTTTGACGTCCCCATTCCCGTTAAGCGTTGAACTGTTTTACAAAATATCATCGAGAAGAGAGGTTATGAAACATGAGTTTTGAAAAAACGCTGGAGAATTAGAAGATATGTCTTTGTGTAGGACTGCGACTTTTATTGTGATAGGGTGCACCCAAAAAAGGGTTGCATGCATAAGCATAGAGTCAAAGCACAAGAATGTGCTTCCATGTTTCTAGCTTTCAGGATCAATTTTATGATTAGAAAGGAAAATTGGGGGAATTCTTAATCATTGACAAAAATGAAGCTGTTACATTTTGCGCTTAACGTTGTTCATCTCCTGTTCAGCAATACTAAATATGTAAGCTTCACAAGTCACTATTTAATTATGCAGAACAGTTGCTTGTACATTGATCGTCTTCATCATCACCATTAATCGTGATCTTTATCATTATTATGATCATCGTCATCTTCATCATCATCATCGTCATCATCATCGTTATTTTCGTTATTATTATCAGCGTCTGTTTCATGCTCATTTCGAGCAGCAGGAACAGTGGGGATCGTGAACATAATTATCAATATAATCATCAGCATGATCATGATCATCATCCTTAGACATGCCAGCTATATCAAAAGGCAGTTAGTGCAAGATGTTGCTATACTTTTTATTTTCATTGAAGTGTGACAGTACACTTACTGCATTGTAAGTGGTGTCTTTACCTAGATGCTCTAGCATTCTGTTACATAGGGTCTGTACTAATAATTGAATGATGGACATGCAGTCGAGATGCATCATATTTGCATTTCGTGTATTCTCGTAAGAGTTTATTGACATATAAGGGATGGAAGGGAAGTTATGATATGTAAGATGTGATTGATGTGAAATTTTGGGCATATTTGGGAGCAGGTATACCATATTAGCAGTGTAAGAATGCATCAGAAGAAAGTCAAAATAAATCGAAAATTGCATCAATGGAAAGCAGGTGATCTAAGCGCTATAAAGTTCACTGTACATAAAGATTGCTTATATGAATTAGCTATTGCGATATATTTATTGCTTGCTTGGTATATATATGTAATCAGCACAAACCAATGATAATGTATGGCTTAGACACAGGTAAAGCTTTGACTGTTCCTACCTATTACTTCGAATCTCTCATCGTCATTGTCTGTTACACACTCCGGGGTTGGTAAGCATTTTTTTAATGGTGGATTTTTGTGTATTTGGAAGAAGCAGAAGGTTCCAGTGGTCGTTTAAGAAGAAATGGAAACTCGAGCGGAAACATCTACTGCTCTCTATTGACTAGAAAGCAATCGTTACCGTCTCATCCACACTTTTTCATTATTTTAGATGAACCACAGGCAGCACCCAGTCACTCGTTGCACAGTCCCTCTGATACGGGGATTCAATGACTTCTTTCTGCCGTCTGCAATTTCTTCGTGTCGCCATACAATAGGTCATGAGTTATAGGTTCACAATGACACTGGCAATTTAACTGAGCTATTTTATTGATTGCGTACTTTCATGCTTGCTCTTTTTGTTTCCAATTTAAGAATACAAATTAAGAGACAATAAAGATTTACGTAATCTTGGCAGTATAACGTAATAGCATGCTACAAATCGTTTGCATATAACTAAATGAAAAATGAGCAAAATGATTATTATGGATGAAACAAACGTATTCCTACTTCTGCAAACTCTATTTCGTAAATGTTTCTTTGCACATAATATTGTGAACGAGTTGATATGTCTTTTCTTCATACTGTTTCGAAGAGGCAATAATCTTCTCGTCGTCAAGAATGACGGAAACATGACTAAAACATGTTTAAGAACAATGAATGTAGATGAGGAACAACGTTTTGTACTCACGGACAGTCAATACGTCTGCATAAAGATCTCCGGAGTATGTAATCCCCTGTTTTCTTATGTTATGTTTAAACACTCTTTCTTCTGTGTATGGTACACTAAAATTTACTCATCGTCGCCATTAAATTTTTATTCCCCCCTCTCGTCGGAACGGCCCCTGGTCACCAATACCTGAATATCGTTAATAACACAGGCCTTTCATTCTTAACCATGTAGCAAGCCTCCCTCTATCCGTCGACGGAAAATTTTAAACAAACGAACAGAACACATCATCATACCGAAACATGACTTGCGACAGGTAGAACAAGATAGAAACAAATGCTTTAAAATAGACAGAACCAGGATGGAACAAGCTAGAATGAAATGTATCGAACACGTTATACAAAAGAGCTAAAAGTTTCATAGGCAACATGATAGAACCATACAATCGATAACAGATAAAGCACGATAGAACCAAGCTTTAGGTAAGGTCGAGTAAAATTAAGTCAAATAATTTTTCAAAGTTAGAATAAACAAGTCAAAGAGCCTTGCACCGACTTTTCAATTTACGAATACTGCATGTCGATAATTTTGTTGTATTACAAGTGGCAGTTAAGCAAGATGCAAATTGAAAATGCATAAATTGTGCACTCCGAGAACATGATATTGTCATACATACAGATGGTATTAGAATATTTTAATGTTTTTTATTACGCTAAATGTATCGTGCCCATTTCACCCAAACGTGCAGCGCCATTGGCATATCTGAAACATTCATGTCTGTGTTGGACACTGGGAAGTGGTGAGATGGTGAGGAATTTTTCTCCAAAATATACAGAAGAATTTTTAATTCATTAAAATGTGACGGAGAACAAACCAATTTCAGCAACAGTATTTTATTATGAAGACGTTGCCCCTAATTTACTGTTTGATAATATTCTTTGTGTAATTGCCCTTACTAGGAACGTCAAAATGTACCTTCCGCCCCCTTTCTAATAATCTGAAAAATTGCCCGCAACTAGGTATAGTTCTGTAGCTATCTCAGATCATCAGATAGAGGAAGAGATAAGACTGCCTATTTTACAGTATCGGCTACAAGTAAAGACCACTCTAAGATATCGAAAAGTGGCCCAATAATTTTCTAAGAATTTCCACCTACCGCTCGTATTTTAACCTGAACATATTTATCTTTCATCTTTTTACTTTCCAAACACTTTTGTTGCTTGAGTTTGTAATTTTATCTGGAAATTTATGAAGTTACTCAGTAAAGGGGTGTGTTTCTTTTTGTAAACCTGGTTTTATAAACTTCGGATATCGAGTATTAAGTCGAAGGTGATTTGCTGTTAATAAAAGCTAGGAGGGAAGCTCGTGACTTCAGTGCCTCGTATAAAGGTTGATAGAAAAAGCTAAGTTGTTTTAAATAGGGACCGGCTGTTTTCTCCAAATATCTACCTGCCACAGCTCTTTAAACCCTACATATGTAATTTTTTTCTTCTTCCCTGTCCCCAATTATTTGAGATCCCAGGGTTTATTCACCTTGTTATTGTTCAGCGTGACGTACGTGTCGTGATCGTGGTCTGTCCCCCCCGTCTTTGTGGCTGCTATTGTTCTCAATGTGAGGACATTATTGACCAGATGGGAATGGTTGAAGAAGCCAAGAAACCGGCTGGATGGTGCTGGTTGTTTACATGTTGCAGTATCATTGAATTTACCTTTAGAATGATGCACATATTTAACTTAAGAGATTTTTATTGACATGTTTTAGTAATCTGCTAATTTTTAATGGAATAATGAAGAAACGCAATGGTAATTTTGAGTACTTCAAGCCTCAAAATGGCGGATCGTTTGCGGTCTCCGAAAGTGAATCAGAGAACAGCAATGACTCTGACTCGAAAAAGATGTTCAGCTTACCAAAGCGAAAGGTAGTTCGACCGAGGAAAATAAACACAAGGTAGAGTTTGTGTCTGAGTTGTTTCATCTGATCCATCGAATTTTCCAAATCGTTCATCGAGTGATGATAAATGTCAACAAAATTTCTTCTGCTGATTTCGTTTCCCTAGAAATACTAGAAAATGTTGTCGCGTTTGTCTGGCAACATCACTACCGCTTCTCCTGGCCTTATTAATTGTTGGGATATGTTCCTCTATGGTTTACATTCTACTTGGAATCAATGGAATGAAACGAGAAGTCGAACTTCTTAAAGTTAGATTAAAACAAGGTACGGTAAACGGTTTCCCTTTGGACAATTGTTTATTTATTTTGCTGACACTCGAATGTCACATATGTCCAGCCGACAACAAATCTGTGTAAAGTCTTACTCGTAGAGTGATGAAAATACAGTACGATATCATTCTTAGCAACATGCCTTGAGTTTTCATTAAATCTTGGAATTCTTTCCATGTGCTTCTTCCTTCAGGATTTCTTTTGCTGCTTTTAACTTGCTTTGATTTGATCCAAAAAGGCATACATGTCTTCTGCTGCTGTTACTTTGTTTGCTTTAGTATCTTCTATATGCCAGTCCTGAATGTGAGCCCTTAGGAATAAACTTCACAAGTTAGAATTCAATTTGCATTTTCCTGACAACAGCAGATATTTCTTCACGTAATGAAGGAAATGGCCGAAAGAGTTTCCAATACGTGCCATTTGATCCTCCTCGGATGTGCAACTGGGGTTGAAGTATGCTGCAAATGGTGTGGTTATACTTTGATATAGCGCTAGTTGAGAGGTCTCGCCACCCCCTATAAAATTCAAACGAAAGTAATCTCTCTTTTTTAACGTAATGTTGAGATATTTGAACACCGTAGCTTAGAAGCACAGAATAGGATGAACATGTGAACATAATGACATACACATGATATCAGCCTGTACGGTTTGGAAGTTTGTATGTTGTGTGTTAGACTTTTTACTTGTAGATATGAGATGTCAAAACATTAATGATATGTGACCAATATGTACATATATGTGTGTGCCCTATGACAGGTACAATGATTTTAACCTTGCTGACAGTAAGTGTTGTAGTAGTTGTGCTGCGCTAAAAGGTACGTTAGATACAATATACAATATTACAAAGTTAAGGTAACTGACTTATATGAGCTTATGCGCGATCCTTTGAAAGAGTGTTTTAAGTATATAGTGGTAGAAATCACACATAGTTGCAGGTGTTTGAGGTGACATATTGACCGCTTTTATTAAAGAAATTCTAAGGTATTTAGCTTGGATTTTATCATTGTAGTGGCAAGACGTTTTTGATAGCCTCATTCTTAGTATATGCAGTGACAATGACAATGCCAGGAGAGTCCGGTCCAGAATATGCATATGTCTGGCTCAGATGAAGGCTGAAAGCCAAAACACAATAAATATTGATTAATTAATTTCCCAGTGCCCACTGACTAGAGGAGAATTCACAAAAGATTGACACTAAAAATCTCTTCCTTCTCTAAAAATCTTCACCTTTGCTTTTGAGCCTTGATGGCTCAATGGTTAAGGCCTTTGTTTAGTAACCATGAGGTTGTGGGTTCCAATCCGGTCAGCGCCCATAAATTGCAAGCTATTGTGGTAACGCTCCACTCTTTGAGAATTATATATAATTGCAATGTGTCTGCTGGGAAAAAAGAAGAAAATGGTTCCACAAAGTGGACTCTTTAAACATTTCTCAGAACCTAACCATAGGGGAATGTTAGACTGGGAATTTAAACTTATCGATGAAGCTGAGACTGAGAATCTTTTTGGCAACACATGCTAAGAACCTGTAAAACCAGCGGTTTAAATGAACAGGATGTTCCAACCATATAGGAAAATAGGTTTACCAAATACAACATTACAACAGATAGTCAAGTAGTACATTCATATTGATTAAAAATTGTCAAGTTTAAGCCCTACTTGTATTTCAAGGTTGATATTTAGATATCAAACTTAACCCAAATAGGGGGGGAGGGCTATTATTTGGCTATAAAATCTCAAAAATTGAGACTTGGCAATGCTGGGTAATGACCCAAAAAATTCCAACTGCAGTTCAAGATCTATGTCAACTCTGGTAATTTATTATTATTATCATGATTATAATTACATACTTTACTTAAAGTTAATAAGGAAAGTGTGCCTTTACAACCAGTTTTTCAAGGTTTTGATGAGACTCAAATTAAGCTAATGAGAAAATTGTTCATGGTGATTGTTTATGGTTAGTTATTAGCAAACCAACGCACGAGTATGCAGAACTTCAAAATAGATTTACATCACAAGTGAGCACAGCTTGGTGTCTGAATACTGGATACACATACAACAACATGAGTATCTGGCCAAGTGATGACACCATTACAAAAACACTGTTTAATTTCTCTATTGGTTGGCCATTGGAAAAATGTGGGCAGAAATTACAACAGTCAGACAAGATTGTGAACTAATAAAACAAAATTTGCAGCAGAGCAGCACAAACCAAGCTTTTTTGACAAGAGTGATTCAAATATCATGGCAACATTTGAAATGCAGAGACTCCCTTCTCTTCAGTGGATTTTTACCTACAGTAGATTAGTACCTAGCAACCAGTGTAATTTTTACTGTAGGGATTTTTTCTTTACGGATATTTTCCTCAGGGATTTTTTAGAAGGAATTTTTCTTTAGAGATTTTTTCCAAGGGGGATATCTACCATTAGGAAAGTTTTTTCTTTTGGGATATTTTCCTTAGGGATTTTTTCTTTAGGGATTTTTTTCTTTAGGGATTTTTACCTTAATTCAGAAAATTGTACTTTCATTCAAGCAGAGTTCTGATTTTACTCACCTTGTTTTTAAATAACATTGACGCAAGATTCAGATTGTGTGGCATGTTATGTAGTTATACCAACGTTTCAGGTTACCAATGTCATTATCACTGTCATTACTGTTACCATCACTTTCATTATCAGTTAGTTACTTTTTACACGTTGGATATAGAAAATTGTCTTTTTGATATTGTTACTTTACATAATCTATTTGTTATTGCTAACATTTCAACAACCCTTGCTGCCTCTGGGTATAGCATGGGAAAGTAAAGTATTGTATTAGCATTATTGTCATCATTATCATCATCGTCATCATTGTTCTTAATTAATGGTCTTCTTTTTATTAACATTATCTTCTTCAGTATCATTATATTTATCACAACTAGCAGAAGCAAGATACCATGAACAAATGTTCAAGGTGTTGAACAACAGAAAGTTTATCAGCAGTAGCATCCAAGACATCATTGTCATCATCATTTATCATGCTGTTCAGGCTTGTTCATATATGCCTAATGAAACCCTTCTTTACTAACTTTTTGATAGATCTTTACTTCGCACATGCTCAGTCACAACTCATAGCCTTGCATTTATATTTATTTTCTGTAATAGATTTGTGTTAAACGTTGTATTGTGCCTGATTAAGTATATTGATCCTTTAGTATCAACTATGGAGGAGACAACCATTGAAATGCCAATACAGCATTATATTTATATGAATTACTATTGATTATGTTTGTAGTGGAATCAGCTGACCATAGTAACCTTCAAGAGAGTGCCAAACTACAATCATCATTCAAGGCACAACTGTTGAAAATGAAAAATGATGAAGATAAAGTTGCAGAACTTGAAAAGAAACTGAAGTCAATGCTTGAAAAGGTGATCATCTGATGGTTTGCTTGTTTATACTCCTCTCGGTGGATTGATGCTAACTAAAAGTTAGATAGTCTTTTTTGTGGCAATGCTTCAGTTTTAAATGTATTGTAATAAATATAAATATAAGGGGGGTATTGTTGATCAGAGGTGCTAATCTAGTGATAGGGTATTGAAAATGTCATTGAAAATGTCAATACCAGTTTTATCTCATTTTGACTTCAGTTTGCCATGCTAACATGGGTTGGATGGGATGTATTAATACCAACTTTGAACCTAACTGTGTTAGGTCTAAAGTTAAACTCTTCAAAATCAAAGCATTTGCTCTGCCTCTTTGGATCTTTGTGGTTGGCTCAAGAACTTTGAGGTCTCCACGTTTTACCCAATACACCGATTCAGCCTGTCAATCAAAAAATACCAATGGACCAATCACATTGCAGGATGAATGAATGTTCACACAAATTTATTAGGTCCGCCAAGCACAAAGAATTTTGGGAGAATGACAGCCAAATCTTTGTAATTTATACCACCCTTACACTGATGATAGCTACTCCAATTTATGACATTTTTACTAGAAAACCTTGAGAATTTTTGATTAAGTCTCATAGAAACAATACAGTAAAGAATTGATATGAAGACACAAGTTGTTGGTACAGATTTTAGATTGTCACGCACAAGGGTAAACATGTATTCATCAACCAAAAGTTAAATGGATTTCTCAAAATTTTCAATACTTCAAGTAAAAACATTACCAACTACAGGGAGGATATCTTTTGGCAATTTCCATTTGAACGGAATATGCAAAATAATGACATTGACCTGGAAGGAGAGTCTGAGCAGAAGAATTCTTTGTGGACCGATTGTCATCTTTTTTTATCAAAGATTCTGATTTTGATCGGCCCTGTAGAGGCACCTCATGTGACTAAACTCATGTTATTATCATTTGATTCTAATATTAAAAAGTTTAGGTTGCACAGTGTTTTGAAGACGAGCAATTGTTCAAGAGGCAGGTCACAAGCAGATAATACTGTGAAAGGTATAAGCTGCTTGGCATTCGCACCTTCAACCTAAAAGGAATTTTATAAGGAGTCAAATTTTCACTAAACAGTTTTATCTGCAGCAAGCATATTTCACGGCTACAGTAAACCAGGGTTTAAGAAAGCATGTACTTTCATGATATTATGGTAGCCCTTTCTTGTCACAAAGAAATTGTAGTCTGTATTATTAGAAAATCCAAAAGACAACAACTTTGCAACTGCACTCTGTTTAAGCTTCCTCGGAAACGACTCAAAACAATTATTTTTGCAATCCTGCATATTTTCAAGTTTCACTCACTCGCAACTGCTTTTGTACTTAGCCAACTAGAATTATTGCTTTGGGTCCATCGCTGTGCTGTTAAAGCAAGAAATAAAGCTTTTTCTTGGCTACAATCTTCTTATTTTGCCAGGTGCACTTGCTTTCCTTCACAGTTCTTGCAGAATGGATGTGTTAAGATGGACTTTTCATCTTTGTCAAGTGTAACCAAGGATGGGCAGAGCAGAAGGCTTCACCAAGCATCCTGTTCCAACATTAAGTCTATAAAGTTTTGTTGGATTTAGTCAAGCGTTCTAGGAGAAAAGTAGCAACATGCATTCATCCATTTATCCATCCGACCATCCATTGTATCCTATCCATTCCCGTCCATTCATTCATCCCACCGTCCATCTATTCACCCATCCATCCATCCCACCATCCATTGTATCCTATCCCATCCCATTCATTCACCCGTCCATCTGTCTAACCATCCATCCATCCATCTATCCGCCATCCATTGTATCCTATCGCATCCCATTCATTCATTCATCCGTCCATAAATCCATCGCATCCCATCCCATCCCATCCTGTCCCATCCCATCCTGTCCCATCCCATTCCATCCCATCCCTTTCCACCCCATCCCATCCCTTTCCACCCCATCCCATCCATCCAGACACACAGACAGATTGACAGTTATATACAATTTATGTGAAGAGCCCAATTTAAGTGTTAATGTTTTTATTGATATCAATAGTAAACAGGTAATATGTTTCTCCATAAGCTTTTCATTAGGTCTTATCAAGATTATTATGTCAACATACTTACATACAACTTAAGTACTAAAGCAAAGATTTTTAAAAAATGCATGCAAACTTACAGTGTAAGAAAGGAAATGCTGTGATGCAATTTTAAATAATTAATAAAATTAAGCATAGAAAGTCAAGTAAAATCATTGAAAGTGAAGAAATTTCAAAAACAATTAAAAAATATGAGTGCAAAGAAAGCAATACAGACATCTATAGTAGGTCGTTAAAAAGCAGAGTCTTTCTGCTTGAATACAGAGGGGTTATGCAGTTTGACCTTGCCCTTAATAGATTTCTAAACATAGTGTTGGAATAATCCTTGACATGGCCAAACTCAGCAGCCATGTGCACCAATGGCCAAACTCAGCAGCCTGTAAGAACCAGTCACCCAAGTCAATACAGACAAGCCTCTGTATAACAGTTCATTTCCTTCTTGCAGATACATAAATTAAACAAGACTATGACAAAGTTGTCTAAGTCCTTACACAGAAAGCACAGTATCAATTCATTAGTAAAGGATGTTGATCAGCTTCAGAAGGGAATGGCAGACACTGATGTAAAAATAGAAAGGATAGAAGATGATGGAGGATTAGTGAAAAAGAACATAGCTATCTTGATGAAAGTAGTCAAGAAAGTCAAAGGACAACTCTTCAATATCACTGTAAGTTTTGTCTGGCCTGTTGCAAGTTTCCTCTTTTTCTTAATCTTTTGTGAATTTGTACATTGAATTTCAAGAACATCTATTGTTGTTTTCCTACAAGATGGCATAGGTAACTACTGGTTTATCTTGGCAGCTATTGCCTTATGCAAGGCTCTGTATAATTACTAGAGGCATTTGTTTTACATTCATGTAACGCACAGTATATCATTTTGGATAGGCTCTGAAGATCATAGTACTAAGGGAAGTTTCAGGTAAGCGGTTACCAGCAGTCATTGAGAACATAGTGTCACATCTTGGTGTAAGAATACTTTCAGTGGTAGATTTGAAGAATATACAGTGTTCCAAAATCTTATTGGGATTGTGACCTCCAAATTGTATCCATCCATCACATAACACCACAACCGTTTCTGTCCTTGTAACACTTACCTTGGGTTATTTATTTAGCATCATTCCAAGGAAAGAAATTTTTTCAATCTTGTTAGAACTTTGTTATTAGTAGCAAGAATGTTCATTTGGTACTTTGTTTATGTTGATCTTGCATCCAGCTCCTTCTCTGTATGAAAATAGATATGATCCTTAGGAACATCTCCCTCTCACTAGATAACAACATTAACATTTGTATTCAATATTAAATTGAAAACTAGACCAATTTTAGTAAGTAGCAGAAGTTTCTGTTGCATTGCAGGTGGCAAACAGTACTAAACAGAAAAGAGTTAGCTGTATTTACTTTGAGCTACATTTTAACTTTCTGTAATCACTAGGAAATGTGTAGAAATGTTTTCAGCCCGAGAGTGAATAATGTAAGACAAAACTGTAAGGCACATGTGACGTTAGCGTTGTTTATGTTTTGCAGGAAATTTAATGTTTTGGAAGATTTCATAATTTTGCCCTCCATCGTAACTGCAACTATGTCAGTGGTCACATAACTTTGAGTTTTAGCGATAGTTGATACCATTGCTTTGACGTTCTGGACGGTCTTTTGTTCACAATTTAGTATGTATTGGCAAATTGATGTGTAAATCCTGATGATGCTGCATCCGCTAAGCATATCAGAGCTGTGCTCTATTGCTACCCCTATACTTGACTGTGAAATATCAATGTAGCAATATCCTGAGGGTAATAAACGTCAAACTTTGTACAACTGTTTCATCGCCCTTGCATACTTCAAACAGTTCCTAGTTCAATCAATAGGTACATAATGGCTTGGGCACATTGCTACATACACATGAAACATGTCTGTCTCATATTAGATGAATGTTAGAGAGTATTCATTCGCCTGTGGTATAGTACTTCAGTTGCAGAGACTATGTAACGTCCTGTTCACCTACTGCAAAACTGACATGTCATCATTAAATAGCATATTGTTACATGTTCAGAATTATCAAGATTCAACTGTGCTCCCGTCTTTACTTTCTTTATGACTTCATTAAATATTGAGGCAAAAAGCCAGTCAAGAATAATCTTTACTACGTTTTTCCCCATTTTATTCCCAATCCTGATCATGAAACGTGAAGAACCTCTTTAAAGACCATTTATAGAAGGATGCGGAGCCTCAAACTCCGGTCAAGGCGCCCAGTCGGTTCGAACCTCGTATTTATAAGAAATACACAGGATTTGCATGCAACAGTTTAGCACTCTGCACCACACATCCTCCACTGTTTTACCAATTGTCTAGCTCTATCCTTCATATTTCAATTCCTTATGTATTCTTACTTAGCTAAAAGGCACGTAGGTCGGAGAATACTGTGCCAATGCAAGGTCAAGTTTGCAAGGGCAGGGGCCTCCACTTCAACAACAGATTATAGTGAGACAAATGATAACATGCGCGACCAATGAATTTACTAACAGCCTTGAATCATCAACAGAAAATAAAGTAGCAAGGCAATAGTGGCGTTTCTACACTATGTTGATTTAATCTCTGTCAAAAGTAAAGAAAACGATGAATTTTGAAAATTTTAAAAATGAAAGTGGAATGGAAAGTGGAATGGAAGTTAAAAAATTATTCGAACAAGGGCCAGACCTATAGAAAGAGGCAATAAAGACCATTTTGGCCATTCTATAAAACCGCACCAGAACTAAACAATGCAAAACAATTTTTCTGAAACATTTCATAAACCTTTTTCTTAGTGAGTAGGCCCCATTAGTTAATCATATTCCAATTGGATTAATTTATTAAATTCATAAAACAGAAACAACACTGTTTAGAAATTCAAGTTACCCCTGCGTCTACCAAATAATGCTACTAAATAGCAAACCAGATTGTACAGTGGAGTGTTTTTATAAATGTTGACATTAACTGCCAAAAATGTAACTGAACCCCTGTGTTGGTTGGAAATATTTTAGGCTTTTAGTTGGGTGATGGAGACCACAGTTACCAGCATTAATTAGAGTTGATGATAAGTATTACGTTAGGTTACATATTTTGCTGGCTGCAATCGATTTGAGATAGTAGCATGGGTATTTGAGAATACCAATGCTTTGTGATTGTTTGTTTTGCATTGTGTGGTACGGTCTTACCTGTGTGCTTTGCATGGTGTAGGTTCAATACTAACACACTGTTGCTGTTAAAGTTACCATTGTGTTAATTACATCAGTACATCAGTAATCAGCTATGATATTGGCCTTCCTCAATTAGGAAGAGATGTCAAGGATTGGTCGTGCGAAATCTAATTCTCAGAGCTCAGAGAAGGATGTCAAGGATACACCAAAGAAAGTATCTATAATATTACAACAAATATTAGATCGATATGACGATAAACTAATCAACGAGACAAAATCAATAGCTAAGGTAAGGAGATTTGATCACTTGGGAATATTGATTACAACTATGAGCAAGGTTTGTCACTGTCAAGTCTAGGGCGTAAGCATGCTCTTTAATAATATAACATATCATTAAACTCGATCTGATGAAATATGCCCGTGTTAATATTATTGAAAAGGTTAAACTTATTTGTATTTGCATGTAGATGTTTATCCGGCTTATAGCTTCTTTTTAGATTACCATGAAATACTTTTATGGAATCTGGCGCACGTTTTGGTCCAGGTCATACACCCTCAGATTTTTGAACGTTTTCATTCTGATTTGTAGACAGCTTTGTTATCTCCATTATCTCATGTGAGTATATGACCTTATATAAGAGTGCAATCAATAATTTGTTTATTCAAATCACATCGCCATTTGTATATCATTGCCTCGTGTACCATGTGCTACGTTTATAAAGACTTTGTCATATTTTGAGTGTTATTAAGCCATTTTAATCCATCGTAATAATGTTTAATTACAAATCACATTTGGGTTGTAGGTCCTTAGAAGTCATGAAGTAAGACTGGAAGAAGCAGATACAAGGATTACAGTACTGGAAAATAAAACTGTTCAACACCATGTAAGTAGAACCCCTCCCTTACTGGTAGTATTCCTCAGATTGTTGTTGTAGGAGAAATACTGGGCACTCGATCGAAGAGTATTTGCCTTATGTCTGCGTAATAGAAACTGAATTACTGTATCTTCTGTATTTGTGTCAAGCCCTTTTTGAACACGGTCGTTTTGAAAAGGGAGTTTTCTTATATTGCAACTACGTCATTATTCAGTGTTTGTTGTATGTCAGTCAGTTGCCACGCTTAAGTTTCATGTGTTATGTTGCTTGCTTGTATAAGGTCTTGTCGAAAACCGTATTTTACTAAACAAGAGATATTTATGATGGCTTCATTAGAGTACTTTCCACAAAGGTTTTTGTGAAGGAGGATTGACCGTTATAATGTATTTGCCAAGAGCGATTGTACCAGAACTAAACAACCCTACTGCATTAATGCAATTATGTTGTAATTTGCACCAGTGCGCAAGTATGCTAACTGATGCAGAACCATTATGAAGGGTTCTTGATGAAATGTGTTAATTGAATTCACATGCACAGGACAACTCAGAGCAGTTTTTTATAACTATGTGAGGTGCTCCTACCTGTTGAGCTATTATAAAATAATCTCACACCCCCTGTATAAAGTGAATAACAGAAGTAAGTGAAGTTCAAGGAAAATAGATAAATTGCAATGTAATGCACACAATAGTGCAATGTACGGATTACTTAGGCCCTGTTTACATGAGCTCGAGACAAAATCCTGGCTCGAGATGAGTTTCAGCTCAAGCTGGAATTGGTGTGTGTTTACATGAGTCCTTTTCATCTCGAGCTGAGAGGAGGAAATCTCAGCTCGAGATGAAATTGACGCAAATAATGGATTTTGTTTGTTCAGCAGTATTTGATGAAGCTCACAGTGGAAAAGAGATTTGACTTTGCTTGTGATCGTGTTTTCTTGCATTATGCGGCGACTTTCAAAGGGCCAGCTATCCCTTCCTGTTGCAGTGTTGATACTGGTGTTGGGGAATGTGTCCACAACTCTATCAGTTTACTCTTTCATGCTCTTATTTTTAATTCAAGAGCTTCATAAAATGAAGAAATGTTGCGAGCAGCCGTTTTGGATCGAAACCATGCCATTGAAAAATATAGACGATTAAAACAAAGGTATAACCATCGTTGCAAGAGAAAATATTAGAAAAAACCTGGTAGATCCTGCAAGTGGTAGGCAAAAATGTGGAGTAGGGAGTCACCTTTGGAAGAATAGAAAAAATGTTTTCGAATATAGAAAGGAGATTTTCTTAAGCTTGTTGAAATCGTACTGCCAATGCTACACGTTTATCAAGAAGCTATCCGAAATGACTGTTTTGAAAAATGGGTGGCGATGGCACTGTATTATCTCTTAGATTTGGGAAGTTTTAAAATCACTTTATCCTTTGGGTCAAATTGAAGATTACATTACTCTCATCCAATCACACCTCCATAAACAGTGTTCTTTTGTTTTGCCATGGGGTTTTCATCTCGAGGGGGAATCATTTTTGCATTTACATGACAATCCCAGCTCGAAATGAAATCTCATCCTCTTTTTTTTATCTCCAGCTGTCTTTGTCTTGGGTAGACTTGCCGTTCATGGAAACGAAAATCTGTTGACACATAGAAATCAAAGGCGGCCCGAGATGAAATTTCATCTCGAGCGAGATTTCGTCTCGAGCTCATGTAAACAGGGCCTTAGAAGTATACGATATGCAGAAATAGCCCTTGAAGTACACCCGAACTTAGACAAATTCTTACAATTATACCTGTTACTGACGACTCTTTTGTTGTTGTTTAATGTTTTATTTGAAGTTACATTTATTGATTGATTCATTGATTTATTCGCTTTTTATTTATTACTTATTGGGATGACAGTGCTGCGCCTTTGACACCATATCTCATACCTCCTGCTTTCACGCTTTGCACCCCACAAGAGTGCATGTACCCATGGCCGTCCTTGATTAATTCTTTGGTATGCTTTTTGCGTTGATAGAAACAACTCGAGCTACTGAAGAAAATATCAGTTCTTCTCACCTCTGAAGTCAAATTGTATCGAAATGCAAGCCAAGGAAAGCTTCACCATGCCTTAAAGGTCTTGTTAAGTGATCTTTCTAAGAAAGCCGTTAATATGGTATGTATATTAGGATACGCCTGAAAAAGTACCGTTACGTTTAGATTCTTTTTAATAAAGTGATACTGGGATCGTAACCACGTGCTTTTAGACTGCCAAAATAGGAGTGGAGGTTAGGGAGCATTTACATTGTGACTTGCGTCTACTCTTTTGTGCGAAGTGAGAATAACTTAACTTGTCGTTGGCCGATCAGTGGGATTGATTTACGTAAGAACACAACCACGTTTACACGGCAGTGGGTAGTAAACAAGAGATGTATCATTTTGCCATTGATACTTAGCTTATTCGTTTCGTTCCTTGTATATTTTCTTTTTCAGTCATTTTTGATGTAAAGTGCTCTTAATCATGACGCCTTCCGGGTTCGGTCCCCCCCATTTGTCACCTATCGCCCCCATTTGGCGTTCTCCCTTATTTTACTACATCAAGAGCCCACACCCCCCCCCCCCCCCCCCCCCCCCCCCCCACCCCCCCCGCAGCCTTTTGATTGAAAACACCAATTTATTTTAACGAAATATTTTCCTCTTTAACTGCTTTTGCAAGTGCCAAGATCTAGCCATCGCAGATGATTCTGTTAATTAGTGTCAAGGACTTGATTAAACAGACTACAATCAAGTGCTATTTTCTTGACATGAACCATGGCTTCACAAAACTCCGGCAAACTGAAAAGTAATTAATTGTTCGAAGAACAGAATCGTTTGTGCCATTGGCTTGGTGTTATTAACCTGTAGTAAACGTTAGAATGACCTACCCAGTAGTTCCGTAGCAGCAAAGTGCTTAAAATGAATCTTAAATCGGTAAACGTGTAATAGAAACCCGCAATTTCTCGAGAATTGGCTTAAAAGATCAGCTGAAATAAGGTCTCCTTTCAGCTTGCCGCTCTGGATACAGGAAGCACATTTATCTTACAAGAGCATCGTTATGTCAAAAAATGTTCACGAGCAGTTAAGATACCTTTTCAATATGCCAAGCGTAACAACAGAGTGCGTGATGACGTCACGAAGTGATGCCGTGGTGACGTCACAAAGACATTTTTGCGAGAAAACAATGTTCCCATCAAATCAGAGTTGTAAACAAATGATCAAACGCCAATACACAAAACATCATTTTTAAGACTTGTTCCGTCCATAAGTAACGAACGTTCAAACACCAAGAAAGTCTTCCAGAAACATAAATTTTGCTTAGTTTAAACATTTATGAACTGAGTTGAAATAACAAGGTTTTGATAGCAACAATTCAAACTTAGAAACGGCGTATCTCAATGTATTATAAGATACCATTCTCTAATATGGAGAAAAAGAATCTAAGCAAAAAAAGAATACGGCGAGTGCATTATGATATAAACATTTTTATTTTCCAAACAACTGAGAAAGCATCATTCTGGATCTGGCTAAAACTTGAAGCCCAACCTGGTCAACACACTAAACCAACACGAGGGACAAAGTCAGCCAACGGAAACAGAGTCAGAGTCATAGTAGTAAGGGCCGCGGCCACAGAAGATATGTTTCTTTATTTCGATCCATGTCATGTTCGCTTAATAAAAGGTTATTCCGAAAACCCCGCTACGGCTAGAACAATCTAAAAGCACAAAATGTAAGGGGTCAAAAATGCAAGCTCACAAACTTCACAAGCCAAAACCGGATGACACAAAAACAGAAAACCTTCCACGGGTTTTTATTATTTAAAGTCATAATCCTTAAGTGAGGAACGATATTATAAGCAGGTGAATCCTGGCGATTAACGTTAACAGGGTCTGCTATTGTTCTTCGAAGCGGGCAAGAAAACCGAAGCTTGGAGGAAATGAACATACGTATAATTGCGAAATCAGCATTTCTTTGGAAGGCTGCATGACTCTCCGATGAAATCGTTTCAGTTTGCTAGTAAAGACGAATCCGTTTTTGCATTCTTAAGTACTTGAGGCGTTTGAGATAAAGCGGGCCGTGCCCTGAAGTTGGTTTCACCAGTCAATTCTAACTCTACAGCCTATTTAAGCAACGTACATTCACTGTATTTCCGGGTCTTAATCTGTCAGTGTAACCCCTAGATAAGCAGCAGGGGCATTATCGTTTGACCAGCACCCTTCCCCCATAAGAATTTTCCATCCCAAACCGCCCCCTTGTTTTATGGAACCAGGAATTTAAGTTTCCTTTCACCTTTCCAAAGCTGTGGCGCCGTCAGAACTTGGGCGGGCTCTTCTTTATCCAACAAACGATTGTATACTTTTTTCTTCGATTTTAGATACTGTTATCATCATAGTAATATTGACGGCGCCTTCTTCGCACGAACTTGACTGACAACAGGATAATGAGAAACTTCTTCGGAGTTAGTATTTTTTGGTGCTCGTCCACTATTTACGGTTACAAGAGTTTTTTTACGATGAGCATCGTAAAAATGTCCCAACTAAAATAAGTGCAAGCAACGCAATTTTGAAAGAAACTTTCCAATCTCAATGTTAACACTATTGTGTACTGCCAACCCTTTTTCTGCTCAGAATAAGACTACTCACCAGATTTTGGTTGTCAGATTTCATGGGATGTGTATGTATTCATACCATTTTAAGGAAATGCGACCAAAGCCCGAGCTTGTTGTGCAGCGATATCGAATTGATATTGCTTCTTCGTATGTTTTGTAAAGAAATGGATGATTTTATGTTAGTTCGTGGTTAAAAACGATTACACGATGTTGGACAATATGAAAAACGAAGTAGCATACAAGCACCGCACGGTTACATTTAATATCTGGTAAATGGTTCTGGGGAAAGTTTTTATTCAGCAAGTTACCGAACAACGTAGAATATATGTTAATACAAGGCACGGACCATGTGACAGAGAGAAAGAGGTATAGTGTTTGGAATCAAAAAAGAGCATGGATAAGTGAAGACAAACATTGGAATAAAGGAGTTTCATGGCTTGGAAAACGTTACGGATGACTGCGGCATCTCTTACCTAATGCTTCCTATGGTATAGATATTTTGGAAACGGCATTAAGAAAACACTGTATTCAGAATGTCGATGCCACCACCACGTAACCAAGGTCGTTATAGCCTAACAAGCGTTTCCCGTTTAGTCGCGTATGAGGTTATTACTTGGTTATAAAGTCACCGCTTTTTAAAGACTAGCCTCCAGCGGCATATTTGGAAGTGTATAGCTTAGATACTTAATAAACTGATAAACAGCATATAGCGCGATCCCCCAAAAGATTGATTTGATATACTTTCGCAGCGCCGCAATTACGGTGACGACTTCGCGAACAAGGATAATTGGAAAACTTTCGTTATTCAGTTTTCTGTTTCGTAAATAACAACAGTGCCCCGGTACTTCACAACTTTCTTGCAGAGTGCACCTGTAAAGATACAACAATTCATGACAATCCACTACACCAACAGACATACCGTAGGCTGTCATAATACCTGTTTTGCTAATTAGCGGGCAGAATAGTCTTACGACGATTCTCAATGCTACTTAACATCCTACTTTGATCAGCCTAAGAAGAAGGAAGGAACTTTTCATCATTTAGGGGAAGGAAAACTCTCCAGCAAATTGGGATTAAGTTTCACAAGAAATCATTTAATACGTTTTCCAAACGGCAAGCAATCCAGGCTTCAACATGAGCAAAACCTTGATAGAATATTATCCTCTGTTCGCCACAAAATAACAAAACTGCGAGACGCAGTCGATAGCTCAACTCTTAATTTGCAACCCCCCGCTTTGCCTATAAATGCCTGCGTTCTCTTTCCCTGTACTTCGCCCTTCGTCACACCACAATCGTTCGATACCAGACAAAAGGTGCGAGAAGAAATACAGTTTAATAAATCGAAAACAAATTTTTCTGACCACAATGTACCAGTTTTGCGAACTTTCAGACACAACGAACAGAAGTGATAAATCTCTGACAGTTTTCTACGGTGACAACAGTGCAGTCGTAGCGCGCCTGCACTCCTCTAATAAGTCTTCAACGTGAGCTTCAAGCCAAATCACTTCTTTTAAACAAGTGAGGGATAACAAAAGCGGTTTTATTCTATTGTGCCTCGGTTGGGCGTCTCGCCCCATCTAAACTCCATGACATCTGAAACTTCATAAAAGGTGTGTTATCAACACAAGGTGTTTAAGGGCAATGTACTGGAAAATAATCTGCAGAATGTTTAGCACTACCCTAATCGCATTTGAATGTTCGGCAATGCAAAAGCAGCTAATTGTTAACACAAAAGTCCATTTTTTTCCAGCAATGTGCACAAAGCTCCACATTTCTTACTGCATTTTAACAATTCTCGTGATTTCATGCACATCGTGACGTCACGATCCTTGTACCTGCTTGCAACACTTCATCACAGATGTGTTATCACAATACGATCCTATCCAATACCTCAATCGCAATCGAATGTGCGGCATTCCAAAAGCAAGTAACTCACTAAACGAAAGTATATTTTTTCTAACAAAGGGCACAGATACTCAACAATCCCTACTGTACTTTAGACGTTCTCTCGTTATTTCATGAACATCGTGACGTCACAGTGGGTGTACCTGCCTGCAAAAATCTATCGTTGACGTCCTAACAGAGAGATTCTTAGGAATCTCATGGCATATGATGATTCAAAAATTGTATGTTACTTCCCTGTTCACAAACTAAAATACGTATAAAAAAAATATCGCCCTTTAAAAATTCTACCTGTTAGCCAGTGCAGATGATAATTTCCAATTCACTTTTGGCAACTGTCATAAATTATAAATAATATGACGTCACGATTGTCATACTTTAACGCAACGATTTCAATAAAGTAACAGACTTTTGAGTAACATTGCATCACTTGCCAAGAAGTTAT
>JAAAKM020000498.1:376783-387133 GCA_010016025.2 Alatinidae sp. Z8VKAUB7J3
ACATGGTTTGCTGTCGGTAAAGTCAATGCCTGTATACGCGACTAAACCGGAAACGCTCGTTAGGCCACAACGGCCTTGGTTACGAGGCCACAACGGCCTTGGTTACGAGGCCACGGCATTTTCCAAACAGGTTTTCTAAATGCGACTTAAAATATGTCTACAGTAATGGAGGCATCAAACAAGAAGTGTTAAAGAGTTTTGATTAATTTAATTAAGTCATAGGTAGTCCCTATATTTGGTCACGGGATAAATTTTACAGGTGATAATAGTAAACCTGTTAATATATTTTTAGAAGATTGTTGGAATACTGTGCTCAACATGTCGTTGCTACCACGTAACCAAGTCGTTCCAGCTTCGGCTTCAGTAAGGTAATGGTTAGTCATGACTGCTATTGTGTCTCGGTAGCTTACTTCTGGCATGCTAAATGAGACTGTTAAAATTTAATTCACCGAGGTTTTAACCACTGGAGAAATCTAGTAATAATAATAATAATAACGACATACAGAAGCTTTCCAAATTACATTGGCTCTTCATCTCCCTTAATGAATAAATGTAGATTAAAAAAACCAACAACAAAAAACAACAACAACAAAAAAAATGACTGTTACAGATGAAATACGAAGTTTTGATAAACGTGGCGGGGACCAAGAGAGGAAAGCCACCCATATTTTTAGCTAAATGCGCACATACATATAGATATAAAATCCTTTCGTGCCGCTATAAAATGTATTATCACATTTTGTTATAAACAGCGAAGAATGCACATACGTAGCATATTAGAGAATATTCAACAAGTATAAATAAGCCAAGTTACATCATCCACAGGGTATAACACACTTACAAGTAAATACGCTACTTACGGTTCCAGGGACCTAACTAAACACATCGCATTACAACAAAGAACAAATTCCTCAGCCTCAAAGTAGAAACTCGGACTGTTTGAGGGGTGTTGAGCCGATTGTTGTATCCGAAGTCGGCATGAGCTCGACAAGAAGAAAGATTTCTTTGATAACTAGAGTAAACTCAAAAGAGACAGATGCTAAAAATGCAAAATCAGATTCAGAAACAGGGAGAGAGTGTTTGATCTAGGTCGCCCAAGAACTGTCCATAGAAAATGAACTGTCTTCTTGGAGATCGGCTATCACAGTAACGGACAAGATAGCATTCAATTCAAGTACCATTTCCAGATATTGACGAATTACTACTTCGACCTTTCGCGAGATAAAAAATACCTTTGAATCTCTGCAAAAATTTTTGAAACACCGAGCAAACTTTAATCCAAATACGTCTTTAGAAAGGGTCGAAAGCACTTCACAACCTATTTGAAAATAATTAGGACCGGGTTAATATCTTTCCAGGGGAAATATTTGCCATAAGTCAGTTCGTGTTCAGAAAATAGAAGCAAATAGCTTTTTCATTTTCTTTGTATACCAAGGGCTGTATTAACCCTTATATCTGTTTGTAACCTTTTAAGCTTTCATAATATCTCCGCGCACCCCCTGTGCAAAATGATTCACTGTAGTACATGAAATTGGAATAATTCATATGAAATTCAATGTAATGAATATGATCATGCAATGTAATGAATATGATCATGAAATACGTTGGTGACACAGTAATATACTAAATCCGAAAATTTCAATTGAGGGATATTTCTAATATACCTATAGTTCTTGTTTAGTTTCTTGCCACGGGTTAGTAGTACTTACTGGCCTATTGCAATACGAATAGTAGCTATGTGAAGTATTGAATTTGATACCTTATCACGTACCCCCTTGCTCTAACGCTCTATACCCTCCCGGGGTCTATGTACCCCGTTTAAGAACCTCCGTAGCAGCATACAACAGATCATACTCAACGGCTTCTAAGTGATTTTAAAATGCAAGGATTTAGCCACGGCCGCAAAGCAAAGGCTTCAGCTTAGTGCATATAGGACGACATCATATTCCATTCACTATCCTATTCCATCCATAAGCTACATATTTGTGTTGCTATCAAAAGTGCTTTACCCAATTTACTATTTGGGAGTAATTAGACTGAACAGCAGAAAACGGCATGCAATCTAGAACACAAAAAGTCCAAAGTCTAACAAACATACTCGATTAAAACATTTTTAATAAATTTCCATTAAAAGTACTTTTAAATTTGTAAGTATCCGCTACGGGGGAGTAAAAGTATGCCAAACTGCAGCGACTAGGGGCTCACGGTTGCCAAGCTACACCCCCCCCCCTCCCAGCAGAATTGTAAGTACAATAAGCACTCGCAGGGTGAATCTCTCCTGAAGAACGGGATAGAAGCAACTCAACTTAAAAGTGGGAGAAATTTTAAACAGTTCTAGAACTTAGATTTTGTCTAATAAACAACTTGAAATCTTCACTGTACACTTTACAGTACATCTTGTAAGTAAGATCTAGGATTCGTTCTAGTTCATCAATGAAAATTGATCGGGTGCCCCCGTTGTTATTCATCCCCTTCGTTTGATAATTGATTTACAGAAGTTCAACTTGTTGTGGAAGGGTGGTTGGGTACGTGGCATTTACTCTGGCCAAACTCTTCAACTCCTTCTGATTTGCACTTTTGCCTTACACGACTCTCTTCTCCTTAATAAGCACTCTCGTAACGTTAACCCCTTCTCTGATATACCAACTTCCTTGCGAATGTCCTTGCACCGCTGTTGTCTTTTATGAACTCTGTCTTTTTCTTTTAGCATCTTTCACGGCTAATGTAACTCCGTCATCAACCCCATTTAGTACAATAATAATATTGTCAACACAAACGTAAAATACTCGACTTTACTCAAACAACTCTCATAATTGGCCTTCCAAAAAGGGATAGATGCGTACAAACCTATCGAATTGTGTTAAATCTAAACGATAAGATATCACTACATAGAAGTGTGGAAAGTATGACGAACTGCGCATAAATTCAGTGAAGTGTTAAGGAAACTTTTAAATTGGTGAATAAAGCAACAACTACCAACTTACTATTAATAATTTGCACACGTGCTAATACGTTAAAGATAATAGAAACTCAAATGACCTTTGAAACCGAACCACAGGGAGCTAGGATTAACGTTTATTTTTCTTTGGCAAATGGTGAATTGTTCTTAAATATCAAAAAGTGAGTCAAGTGAATTTCCGTCTTCAATTTGCTTCTTTCAACAAGGTACACAACTTTTCATCATTCCATTCACTGCTTTCGTTTCAAATGTTTAGCCCTCAGCTTTTAAAATTCATTGTCGACCAGTTGTCCTGGGGAGGGGTCAGTTATCCTAGGGGCCACATGTCCTTGGAGGCGACTGTTTCATGTGGAAAATTTCCTACGGTGATAATGTCTAGGGGTAAACTTCCCAGGGGATGGCAATTTTACTAGAGTGTAACTAACCGGATACATTTGTTTCCTCTATTGCTCGACTGGGCTTTACTAATCCGCCTCGCTCTAACGACAGCCCGTGAAATGATATTCTATTGACCTGTTTTGCAGACCCTGGGTTAAGCTGTAAACGAGATCAAAATCTCTTGGAAAGCTTACCTAGCTTCCAAAACATTTGACAGCTGTTCTAGCGGATTATTTGATAAATATGGTAAGTGTATGGTTGCAGATCAAATCAAGTGCACAAACTACAAGACTAAAGTTAGGCAAGTTGTTCCTGCAAATAACACAAAAAATTGCTCATCAAATCCGTAATATAATCATATTTCACACTCAATTTCAGTTGAAAAAAACGTTTTTCATAATCGTAAACACTACGTTATAGATACAAATGAAAGCATGGTTACTACTCGTAAAGAAAACGTATTTCATATCCATGAGAAAGACGTATTACCTCAACGGGAATAAAATTCTTATGATCAAAAAACCCAAGACAAAATAAAATTTTCATTTTTAAATTTCAAGACAATTGTCGTTTATTAAAGTTAGAAAACTGAGGTAAGATAATAACTTTGAAACATTTGAGGCGGGAATGGTCGATAATCAGCCCCAGTACCAGTAGCTCTTGTTCGTTAAACAAAACAAGTGCAATTTGATGGTCAAGAAACGAAGAGCAACAGTCTCAAACCCATGAAGAGACAAATTCCGTCAAGTAAAGAAATCTCGAGATTATAAAACCAAAACTTGCACTGCTCGCATGTTATTGGAATTAAAGCTTCTACTACAAAAATCCCTCTGAGCCCGGCGAATCCCAACAGCCAAGTACTTTAACGATCTTGGACCCTAGTAACCAGAAAGCAAAGTACGAGAACGGGAGTTCGCTCTCGTAACCACAGTATTCGACTACACCAAATGTAATAACAGCTTTCTACTTCCAGATTCCTTAGACTTGCTATTAAATCGGACCGGAAAAATAGACCTTACACCGAATATCAATTATCCTGACTGCTTCCTTAAGGATTTCTCAAAGCGACGACGGTCTCGGTTATGGGAAAAGAAAATGCTTTAAGTGAGTAGAAGATCCTGACACACACGTAGAAAAGACTTGCCTGGCCTAGCTTAACCTAGTGAGAAAGCGTACACGTTCCCACGCCGAAAAGCTCGTAAAATCATTCAGCGAATGTGATCATATTTCAGATTAATTAAACAGTTAACGCTGATAGTTCCAGTATAATAGTGGATCTCATATGCACATTTTGAAGCGGCTTTTAATCTCCGTCTTTGATCCATTAATACCTGCGACGACAATGATTTTGTAATCACCGACACCTTTTAAAAAAGTCATTCGTGTAAGAATGTCAGAAATAAGAGGGTTTTTATGAAGGATAACATATATAGGAAATATATTACAATAGGAACCTTGTGATAATACGAATTTTAGACGTTATTTCAACTTACCCTGAGTCTTGTCACACGAACAGCAGATGGTTACCAAGGGATTCTGTTCAGATGTGCCACAAAAAAGTAGCAAGTAGTTATATCCTATCTTATCCCTTTTTCATATTATACGGGGCTATTTTTCCATATAGAGAAGATAATGAGGCCTATAGACACCTGCATCTCAAGACACTAATGGCCTTCTACATAGCAGAGCTATTGAAAAGAACTTTTCAAGAAACGGTCAGTCCATCGAAAGAACAAAAAGATGTCAAAAGGGAAATTGGTAGTAGATATTCAATATTGCGAAGCCATGACCAATTAAAACCATAAAGGAAGCCGTTCTATGAATATGGCAGAAACACAAAATACGAGAAAGAAAATCTAATTTCTAAGCACCAATAGTTAACGAACTAAATGCTGCCATCGAATGTGACGGAAAATCGGACGCATGATTACGCCGATTTTTGCTATTACTTGAAAACAGAGGAAAATGCAACGAACAGCTATTTTCACATGAAACAATCAATCTGTGCATTCATTTTGTCTATTTGTAAATTAAAAATATTCGAAAGGAAGACAATAAAATGATATATACAACATATATATGTTTAAAACTAAAAGGTATTGAAACTATATAAAAACTGAAAACTACCAAGAGGCCAGCTCACAAGCTTTTTCAAGTGCCAACTTATCAACTTTAAAAAAGTTTTAAAACCGAAAGCTTGTGAGCTAGCCTCTTGGCACTTTTTAGGGCTTTACATATGTATAAACGAGGCCGGTATATATATAACTTAAACTGCATCAAAAGGTACATTATAAACTATAATGCTTTAGTGGCGAGCTACGAGTTTTCAGTTAGAAAACCTTTGTCAAGTAATCAGATTTGGAACCGTTGCTAAAACTTAAATATCTGAAAATGAATAAAGAAATACTACAAATTCCACTGAGTATGCCATGGACAAAAGAAATAACTCTATTCGAACATGCGTGGCTGAAAGTGAGACTTCTTTGACAAGGCTCGCTTGAGATCTGGAAACAAGTGCTAGTAAGTTTACTAGTTATTTTTTAGTTACACGTAAAGACCATGGAGGTTTTGACTGGGAGTCACTACTTCTGCGATTAGTCCCACTTAAAGCCTCATCAAGACACGCATCATTCTATGTGAGGGTATAAACCCTCAGGATCCTCCATGCCTGTAAAACTGCTCAAACTGCTCCAAGAGTGGCTAAAGGGGATGGCAAATTGAGGCCCTGGAAGCCCGGACCCCTCGCATCTATGATTGATGTGTGAAAGCTCCTACCGCAGAATGCTGGAAGTAGTTGTTTCTAAATTATAGTTACGTAAATAAGCAAGTAAATAAGTATGTGAATACGTAAGTAAATAAGTAAATACGTTAATAAATAGGTTAGTGAATACGTAAGTAAATAAATACGTACATAAGTAAGTAAGTGAATAAGTAGGTACGTAAGTAAATATATAAGTGAATACGTAAGTAAATAAATAAGTAAATAAGTAAGTGAATAAGTAAGTGAATAAGTAGATATATAAGCCATTACACAAGTAAGTGAATACGTAAGTAAATAAGTAAATACGTTAGTAAATAAGAAAGTAAAGAGGAAAGTAAACTGAAGGAAGCAATTAACTAAGTAGCTAAGAACATTCTCCTACTGTGGGACTTTTTTGCGACCTACTCTGTACGAGAGAACTTCGCTGATTTTCAAAGCTGTCAGCTTTCAAAAATATATCGCACTCAAGCCTGAAAGTGCTTACGTTAAAAACCGGAGGAAAAATCCGCAAATCGCATTTCATTAGCAAGCAATTACGGAATGGCAATGTAACATGAGAAAAGTTGCCTAGGCTTTAAATGCTTTCGTGCTCAGTTTTAAAATCTTCCTGATAAATGCTTTGTCCATGGTAACCTCGTTACCGTTTTCGGATAAATTTTTATCAATTTAGAAATATTTGGTAGTGATAGCAGAGGTGCAATTAACAACCAATAATGTTCCTTTGGTTCTCATGTGAGACGAAAACCATAATTGGGCCTGATTTCCGTTCACTCGAAATTATATGTACGACCTTTGAACAGCCAACTCACTTTTATGAATCCTTGCGGATCAGTTTTCCCGATACACAAGTCTAGAGTGGCGAAATAGTGTCACTTCACGGCGCCGGATCATCTGTTTGGGCTGGACGAATTCACAAGTGGTCACTGCATAAAGTGCACCTAAAGATGCTATTTTATCAACAGAAAAACTGTGAAACGGCAAGGAAGCAGTCGTGATCAATTACTGACGTACAAACCTGTGATGTCTATTGTATGTTAAAGCCCAGAAAGGTAAAGATTTCCACTGCGTACACAAGCATATATCGAATGCTGATTATGAAAGTATAAGCACTGCTGCATTACACACCTGTAACTTGCTCTTGCAATACAGTTTACGACACTCACCTGGCCACCACGTGTCCAAAAGGGGGTCTAGCAAGTCAGCCATAGCTGCGTCTGGCCACATACAAGTTTCATCAGGCTGTGGTTCATATGGGAGGTAACTTTGTTGGCTATCCCAGTTGTACTCCATCGCGCCAATTGGGCTGGCAGGTGCCAAGTTTGACCAATTATACATGGATATTCAGAAGCGCTAACGAATTATAAAGCTATGTAAAGTCTTGACTTCAAATTGATAAGTCACTGCACCTAACCAACGTTATGTGTTCTTAATATCCTCTGATTAGAGTATTCGTTAACAGATGTGTCCCTGAGTTGATTACCGGATTAAAACCATGTCAGCAGAATCTACCAATACTGCTAACAGAAGCGATCTCCCCAGTTATCATTCATTACCAGGCTTCCTAGACATTACGCACTTACACCTTTCTCGAGGTGCTTACTTGACTTTAGTTGCTTCACAATGTAATGTAGCCTGCCTAAGAACCAACAGATAGGCACTAAGGAAAATCTTAGCAAGCTAGAATAAATACTCCAAGGTTTTCGCGTTTGATGAATGATGTGATATGCTGCAGCAGCAGCATGCTTAAGAACTACAAAGCTTAAAGACAAACTGACATTTCCCCACCTTTCCTGCGTTGATATGTTATTCTTGCAGCATGCCGTGATAAAGTCACTCTTCCTTTAACAAACGAGAAATTAATCGCCTGTCAAAGTTACGGATCCTTTCACACAAAACTACTTCGCAACAGTGGTTCCGCAGTTTAGAGTGTAATAATATCATACGTGCAAGAACAAGCTGGTGAAATGTATTAGCGACCATCGAAGCAAAGAGTAAAACAGCAAGTCCGATCTGTTCCGTCCTAATGGCATAACTGTTCTCTGGAAATCTACGAATTTTAAGTGTCAATACACATTTAACTAACTTTAGGGGACCAGCTTATCGTTAGAAGTTCAAGTTACAACCCTGTCCTTGGCACTTAACAGTGCATTCATTGCAGTAAACTACACACATGTGCTATGACATCAGACTATGTGCAAGAGTACCCCCTTAGCCAAAGAGAAACGTCGTTTATATTCTATAGGGCAAAAAAGGGAATTGCTTTTCTAGCCCTGATACCACGGAAAATAATGATAGAAGAGCTGTTAGTTTTCAAAATAGAAAGAGCTATAGCACTATACGTTATTCGCAACTTACTGCCTAACAGTGTGGTGTCTACATAAGACCATGGCCCACTGGTGCGTTTAGTGCTATAAAAGCTGTTGCCAGATGTTTAGCTTTGTAGTATAAAGGATTACCTTTGCACTACCCATCGTCTCTTTCTCATGACACGAGATGGATCAAAAGGATACTAATGACGCAGACAATACGAATGCTCCTCTTTCGTTAGCTTCTAGTAGTACAGTGGCAGGGGTGGGTGCCACTCCTACCCCTGATCAGCTCTTGACCACGTCTTCAAGCATAGCTTGTACTAATTTCACTGACCCGAAAGGATGGAAGCTGGATGAACCTTTGAAGTCTCTTAATCAAAGACCCCTGATAAACAGTAAGCCCGACATTGAAACTACCCTAAAGAAACAGAAAAAACCACCAAACTGGCTAACTAAAAAATTCAAGGGCAGCTGGGGCTGGATGAACCTTGGCAGTCTCTCTATCAAAGACCCCTGATGAGCAGTGGGTCCGACATTGAAACTATCCTAAATAAAGAGAAAAACCACCAAACAAAGGACTACCTTAACTTGCCTATAAGACTTGTTTTATAAGTCTTTTAATTCTTGTCTTTGATAGAGACTGAATCCAGGACCTCCCGCAGTATAAACATCGACGGAACCATTGCCCTAAAATTATAATAGTGACGTTGATGATTTAGGAGTTCTGTATGTGTAAATGAAGTGGACATTGCTTACTGATCTGTATGCGTATAAGGGAAATCAATGGGAGAACGTCCCTTTCTATCTGCAGAACCAATGGGATCGACAGGAAGTAGAAGTTGCCTGATCAGAGATTCTAGGTCAAGTGTTCAAGACATTGTATGTATATGCTAAGTTGATTAGCAGTTACAATCAATAAATTAAACGTTTAGTAATAAGTTAAATTATGGAGTTAAAACTACTTCTTCCCCACGTGAAGAACAATTGTTTACCAACTACAAATGGGATATATAATGTTTGATATAATCGTTACGTCCTTTCAAAAGTCTAGCCCCCATAAGACTTTCAACCCGCCCAAATTCCCGTTAGCAATCCCTTGAGCCTGCTTTATCTGCAGATCAGACACAGCATTTCACTTTCACGCGGCTTAGTTCTATGTCTGCTATGACGTTTAGAAAGTTGGCTTAATACAAAAAATCGCTTTCTTTTGTGTCAACTGAAGTACTATCATCAGAAAGCAATACCTTTTTAAAGGTTTTTTATTACAGAATTCTTTTTCAAAATTTTGCAAGTTTCATTCATTAAAAGCTTCTTTTAGTGTTGGTAAAAGGGAAGGTCAAAGTTGTCTGCAGCAATCTGTACAAGCAATAGAATGCAGCTTTACAAAAGAAAATGAGTGATATGAATTGTATGATAGATAAATTGGGACCAATTCTCCTAGTAGCCTTGGTTCCTTGTCATCCTGGGAAGTTTTCTTTAACCATGTCATTAAACATTGTACATGCAGCGGTAGCAATACTGACTGTGACAGAGGTACTTATGACACAGTTTCAGTTTTCCAGAGGCAATTATTATTAGATATAAGCAATCGTTAATGAAGACTTAGTTTCAAAGGTCGAAATCTACTTGTTAACGAGAAGTTGCACGTTGCTTCAGAACATCCATAAAAAATTATGCTTGTTTACAATCAAATGAACATAATCAAGTGAAGTTGAGAGCAGTAGCATCACGTTTAGCGTCATTTGTAAGTCCTGGTATCAAATCCTTGTCTATTCCACTATTTTGAAGTATAAATGGTGGTGGCATCAGAGAGGATCTGGAGACTTCAACCTATTCACTTTCTTTCGAAGTCATTTTCGAAGGAAGAAAACGCAGCAGAGAGTCCCATCTTAAATCTGAATTGTTAAAAGATGCAAATTTCTCTTAAGATCGAATGGAATAAA
>JAAAKM020000498.1:411266-422693 GCA_010016025.2 Alatinidae sp. Z8VKAUB7J3
TTCAGGAACCTACATTGGACTCCCATCTTCAGGTCCAACAGTAAGGTAATGAATTATTACGTGCTACGTAACTCCTAAGGTGACACTCAAAGAGTCCTCCACTTCCATTAGGTTACTATTCCCTTATAGTATTTTGAGTCATGCTGAGTAATGTACTCGGAGAAAATATACATGTAATGAAATGAAGCTAACGACTCTCCTTCAGGACCCTACATTGGACTCTCATCTTCAGGTCCAACAGTAAGGTTATGCATTATTACGTGCTACGCAACTCCTACGGTGACACTCAAAGAGTCCTCCACTTCCAATAGGTTACTATTCGCTTATAGTATTTTGAGTCATGCTGAGTAATGTACTCGGAGAAAATATATATGTAATGAGGTGAACCTAAAGACACTCCTTCAGGACACTACATTGGACTCTCATCTTCAGGTCCAACAGTAAGGTAATGAATAATTACGTGCTACGCAACTCCTATGGTGATACTCAAAGAGTCCTCCATTTCCATTAGGATACTATTTGCTAATAGTATTTTGAGTCATGCTGAGTAATGTACTCGGAAAAAAAAATTGTAACGAAATGAACCTAAAGACACTCCTTCAGGACCCTACATCGGACTCCCATCTTCAGGTCCAACAGAAGGTAATGAATTATTACGTGCTACGCAACTCCTACGCTGACACTCAAAGAGTCCTCCACTTCCATTAGCATACTATTCGCTAATAGTATTTTGAGTCATGCTGAGTAATGAACTCGGGGAAAAAATATATGTAATGAGATGAACCAGACGACACTCCTTGAGGAACTTACACTGGACTTTTATCTTCAGGGTCAACAGTAGGGTTATAAATTATCAAGTGCTACGCAATTCCTACCGGTGACACTCAAAGTGTCCCCCACTTCCATTAGGTTACTGTTCGCTAATAGTATTTTGAGTCATGCTGAGTAATGAACTCGGGGAAAAATATATATGTCATGAGATGGACTTAACGACCTGTTTTCCCACAATTCGTTGCTTCAATTGTGTATAAAATCGCGCCGTATTAACGGTATTCACTTTGGCACCCTCAGTTACGCGAATTGAAGTACTAAGCGCAAATAAACGCCAGGAAAGACGGTGGAACCATTAGGGACTGTGTGTGCATCGCAAAACGTCGAGTCGTTACAGCACATGATGTCGCCTAACTGCGTTAAGTGTGACGTGTAAAAAAGATACATGGCTTAGGGCCCTTTGTCAAAAGCTCCCCTAATAGCTCACCTATAAATTTTGACTACAGGATGCGAATTGAGGCGGTTCCTAGTATCTAAATTACGTGCTTAAAAACATTCCATAGTTTCGTTACAAACTTTCTATGAAATTCCGCAGTCATTATGCATAAACGAATCAAAAGCAAGATTACATTTAAGGAAAAAGGGACAATGAGCATTCGATTTAGGAATCAAGTACGTGATTAACAGGGAAAAATAAATCCAGTTGTGATGTTAGCATTTCATTTTATTACACACGATATATGGTATACAGTAGAAAAGATCTTCCCCTTTTGATTTTAAGAATTTATCAAACGTTTCAGCGAAATGAGGTATATTAACTATAACTAATAATTACTAGTGGCAGAGATAACTATCCTCTACGATGAAATCATGGCCTGAATTCAGTTCTTTTGCAAGAAATAATATGATTTCATCTCCAATCCGATATGAGCACAAAAGAATCGTCCTAAGTCCATGCGGTGCTCTCTCACCTCCGTTTCATTTCGTTATGTAAAGCAGGTTTTGACTCTATTCATCCAGATTTGATATTTTTTGGATTTGCTTACAATAAATGACTAATTTAAAGGGTGAATGAATAAGAATCGCCGCGAACGGAGTAAAGATTGCTAAGCGAATTAAAGACGCTAGAATTTAAAGCCAGACATTATTAATCTATATACGATTTTGGCACAAAAAAACTAGAAAATTATACAGAAAAGATACTTTTGTCTCCATAAGGAGCGTTCAAGTCATCTGGAATCTCTGACAAGACAACGCATTACAATTTTTTAGGCTCAGCACAAATATTGCATATACTGTTAGGACCGTTCATACATTTCCCCCCTTGGTCTCAAGTTATGATATTCCCTCATACTAGTTAAAAACATCTTTAAACTAGAGATCCGAAACGGCATTGCTGAATGATCTGCATGCATGGACTGCTTAAGTAGTTTCGAACTGTTGACAAAAGCAAGTCTAACCAATCCTATCAGAAGCAATACATCTATTTTCCTGGTATATCACGACTCTGCAGACTGCAAATGATTGGTTCATTCTGTTACCATAGATTCCTCAAAATAACTGATTCGCTTTTAGCCAGTAATTCTAAAGCACTGGAGGCCCTAAGCATGCAAGACATTGCCAACCCCGTCAGTGCTAAAATCAGTGGCAGCCCTAACCCCACTTAGACTATGGACACAACATTAGCAACGATATTATGCAGCATCTCTGTTGCTAGATTACATCAAAAACCACACAACATATTAGTGAAAATTGATATGCTAATAAAATGTATTGACTACTTCCATCGACAGTTTTCCAGCCTTTTTTCCAGCCTTGGCCTGGTAAAATCATCCATCATAACATGCTAACTCCTTCTGAACTGCTTAAAGCTTTCACTTCGAAACGTTTGCTGTTGGACAGAATTACAGTCAACTGCAATTCTTTTCCTTCCTTTTTATAGTATTTTGTCTTTTCTGATTTTTGGCGTTGTCAGTTTGCATATGCATTGTGTGCACACGTGGCATCATGTTGGGTAAGTCTAGCAAGGTATGTAACTTAACTGAGATAAGGGAGGGGACCTGAAAAAAACTCAGGAATAAATTTCCTTATCTTGTCAACCAATTGAACACTTCCTATGATCTCCCTTTCCTTTTGACTTTCTAGGAGCCACATTTATAAAGTAAAGAAGCCTTGTCTTGGGCAGGAACTGCCTAGGTGGGAATCCATTAGGTTGGTACAGTCCGGGTGACAATAATTGCCCAGTCGCTGCTTCCACCATATAGAACACGGAAGACCGAAACTAGCAACAGAAATGTAAATAAATATAAAAATGGGACCATCTTAAGGAGTGATGTCTTCACACTCGTCGCTTTTTTACCCGAGACTAAATTACAAAAATTATAATTTTAGGGCACAGGATAGATATGCGCAAAACAACTTCCTTTCAAGAGTTGGGAAATAGTTTGTCAGGACTCTTTCTTTTCGAGGAAAAATAGTATTAACATTGGTGGTCCGTAATCGCTTATCATTTACGTTACCGGCAACAAAAATGATTTATGAATAATTTGAACGTTTAAAATGTTTATTGATATAGGTGAGGTTTTTAACATTCCAAAGGTATCAGGTTTGCAGCTTGCGAATTTGCGTGCCGATACCAATACCGAATACTGCACGTTAGTAAAGACCTGATCATTCTACGCATGGTTCCTGCAGAGCTACCTACTACTGCCGGCTCGCCTTGTATAACTGAACAACTGCCTACTTCAAATATGTGGTCCCTCATATAGCTATTTGCCAAAGACGAGAGGCAATAAAATTCCAATTATGACACCAGTTTGAACCAGTATATATCCTAAAAAAGTTATGCATAACATGTTAAAATATATAAATTAAACAAAATTACCAACCTCTTCATACAAACTGATGGCTTTCGGATAGTTTTCCTGTTGTGCTGAATAGAAAGCAACCTTCAATAACTGCTTGTTGGCAGAGCTGAAAAGTATTTGAAAAAGAGATTAAAAAGTTGGAGAAGATATAATCCACTGCAATTTCAAATGTGAAAGCATGAAATACACCTGTTAGTTCGCAAAACTGGCCATCATCTCTTTAAAGTATGGAATTCGGCACCTTATGAGATGAAATGAATGTAACCAAGCCGCAAGAGCAAATGAATGTGAACATGCTGCAGGAGTAAATGAATGTGAACATGCTGTAAGAGTAAATGAATGTGAACATGCTGCAAGAGTAAATGAATGTGAACATGCTGTAAGAGTAAATGAATGTGAACATGCTGTAAGAGTAAATGAATGTGAACACGCTGCAAGAGTACATGAATGTGAACATGCTGCAAGAGTAAATGAATGAGAACATGCTGTAAGAGTAAATAAATGTGAACATATGCAAGAAAAAATGAACGTGAGAACGTTGCAGCAGGAACGTGGTTTTAGCATCAAAATACGAACACTTGGTGTGTACCAGAAAGTTTAGATATTTTATTATATTATTTTAACGGATTTGTTTCCCTGTGCTTTGTACCTCACATAATACCCAGTAAATAATCTGGAGTTTGTACAAAAACTCATGTGGGTTACATTACTCTGCAAAACCCGTAAACAAACTCTCACGGTTTGGATCAATTATGTTATCGCAGCATCAATGTCGACATGAAGACTAGTCGTACTGTATTTTGTTGCTAGAGTAAGTGTATTTGTAGGCTGGGTGGTAGAGTGACTAGCTAGTCCCCTTATATTCTAAGTTCTTGACTTTCGAAGGATCTACTCCTGGACTTGCTGTAGTACCATTGAGCAACGTATTAAGTCTGTTGTGCTCTTCTAATGACAAACTGCAAAATTTGGGCGTGGTTACGGTGAAAATGCAGTAATCAGTGCATGCGGCTGCTATTTGGTTACAACTCCTAAGAAGTACATCGGCAAAATTTAATAAGAGGGGAAGTAAGACGACTCGTAAACGCCATGTATAAAGCGCCTGTGAATGCCCCTTGTAAAGAAAGGGCGCTTTATATATGCTGTCGCGAATTCCCCCGTGTTCGAGAAATATTGGCCGAGAACAGTAAATTGTAACTCTTCCTGTTCTATATCAATGTATATTGTAAGTAACAGCTCCGGGATTAATGCGTGCTATCCCATCCTGTTCTGACAACATCGTGACCTATAGCATGAAAAGAGTGAATTCTTGAATCTCCTAGAAGACGACACAGATTCATGTAACCACAGTTTCATGTGTCATGAGCAATACCCGAAACAATGGAACTGCCGATTGATCCTTTCTGAAAAACCTACCATCGTTTAATAGGTACTAATAACAGTCTTTAGGTAACTGATTTTGCACTTTCACTATTACGATGTTTCTAGAACTTTCCATGTAAGTAGAATGCATATTGTCAGCTTTTGTAGGTTAACTAACTGATCACTCGCACTATTTTACTCTTGTACTGAAACTGAAGTGGCAAATCGAACTTACTAACCACTACCTCTTAAATAATATGAAATCATTTTGCGGAAGAAATTATCGCGGAGTTAAAGGATGAATTGGATCTCAGAGTATCGTCACTATTTCCCGCAAATAAGAATTCGCGATTCACCGCACATCGCCGCAAACTGGCCTAGACGCGGTAAAGCGCAATCATTTTAAATACGTGCCGAACCTAAACTAACTTCCGCGACAAATGAAACCTACTTATCTTATAAATTAAATTGTTCCTTAAACTGGAAATTGTAAAGTTGACTATCGTACCCAATCATTCATTAAATACAGCGTCGCAAAGCATCACCCTGAGCACAATTTGGGACTTGACTCCGGGCGCTTTGGGTTGGCAAATATTCGTTATGTCCAACCTCTCACGACGTACCTCTAAATACTTTGGCATTGTCAAATATCAATGCACAAAAGCTGTAGACCCTTACTACTTACGAAAGTTGAAAGCAAGAGTGGACACCAAAAAATTGAAAATTTGCATAAAATTAAGCATGTATGCACGGTGTTCTTTACATGGAGGCTGCGAATGAGATGTTTCGGTGTGGTGCCCACTCTACCGTCCAGTTTAAAAGTTTTTTCTTAAAAACGATCTTTTTAAAACCGTGTTTTTTCTTTACAAAACCATGGCTCCAATTTACGACGAATAAATGTACTTAAACGCGTATTTGGAGCCTTCCACTTTCGACCCTTGATTCTTGGGGTCCACCTGGAATGTTTGTTAGGCAAAGACTCCGTAGGCCCACCTTGTTGATTCTTCTCCTTTGAAGTAATATGAAACTGCGAATGAGATGCTTCGGTGTTGTGCCCACTTTACTCTCCAGTTTAAAATTTTTTTTTTACTCTCCAGTTTAAAAGTTTTTCCTTAAAAATAATCTTTTAAAACCACAAAACCATGGCTGCAATTTATGACGAATAAATGTACTTAAATGCGTATGTGGAGCCTTCCACTTTCGACCCTTAATTCTTGGGATCCATCTGGAATGTTTGTTGGGCATAGAATCCTTGGGACTTTAGAGTATTCTACTACCTCTTTTAATTGTTTAAGCTCTATTAAAATGCGCGGGGTCGAGGCTTACCAAGAGTATGTCCAAGGTAGAGAAAGATTACCTTCCACTCGTTAGCGACAAGGTAAAATTTAGTGCTTAAAATGAAATTGAGAATGTTTAGAAAAGTTTACCCCACCTTGTTGATTCTTCTCCTTTGAAGTAGTCAGCTGCTTTTTCATAATGTATAATAGCCTAATAAAACAGGAGTTAAGTAAAACCTAATAATTGCTACAGAAAAGTTGTTATTGTAAATGGCATAACAATCTATAAACCAATTCATCGGGCGTCTTTTCCTGATGTTAAGAATAACAAAGCCACAGTTATAATATCAAATGAAAGGATATTTCTAGGTATACGCAAATTGTGAGGAACAGTTTAGTCAACAATACTTCCCCTGCTTAACGTATTATGTATCTCCCAGGACAAATAAACTGGAGATTTTAATATCTGACTGAAAACATATTCCAGCTGGCGAGAGCACTTTTAGATTCAATGAGCTCTCCAAATCTGCCAGAAATGGCATTAATCGAATCCAGTCGGGAAACCGATAACGGAAACAAAGAAATTAAAGTCGATTATAACAAACAAGGCGCCTCTAAGCTATAAATAACATAGTATTGGCGTAAACACATCATGTTTTGCTGCAGAACCGAGTATTGCTCCTCACAACATCATCCTAAACCAAATATTTACCTGATTCTTCAATGGTAACTTTTCACAACACTTTAAGCTATCACGGAGCACTTTCAACAAGGAATCTTTGTGGATAAAACAATTTATCCGTCACTTCAAGAAGGGTTTTATTATGTTTTGGTTACACATCAATTGTTAGGAGTATACTCTACCACGCAATAAAACAGGGAATTACCACTTGCTAGCGTTATCCCGAAACATATCTATGGCGAGTGTGTCACCTATTGAGTTGTGGATTTAAGAGTATTCGTTCTCTTTCACAAGCTTCTCGTTTCCTATATATCACGGGCATTAGCTTGCATTCTCCCAATATTGTCTATCGCTCCTCCAACGATATTTGTCAACCTGGTCGTTAAAGCTTAGGTGGAGGTAAACTTTTATGAGCATAATGTGTTTGTAATGACCTTCAGGGGCATATTTTGTTGTGGATGATAATGTTCTCTCATTTTCTACCTTACCAAAACCTGGGCATTTTGAAGGGAAGTGGGATGTCTCGTCCAAAACTAGATGTACAAGTAATGACCACAATGTGGTGCCGTGAAACCTTACGACAGGCATCGCCAGACGACAGGCATCACCAGATACTGGTATTACATGTGTATCATATTCACGTTTTGGGACTCAAAAGTACCGCTCTGCGAAAAGCAACCTCTATAGAGCTTTTTACATATTAAGCTATTACAGCACAAGGTAAAGTTCACCTGTTAAGAAAAACTTCAACAGCAGGTTCAAGCAAGGCATGTAGCGCATTCAATGTACAAGTGAATATTTACTGCTCTTATATTTGTATAAGATGGAAGGTACTTGGCAACTACCGATTAAGTACCGACTTTCAAGGGTGATAATATGTTAATATCACCTTGGGCTTGATGGGTAGATAACGGTAATTAGGCTACAGCAAAGGTTGCTTAAGAAACACAAGTAAAAGGGATAAACGAAGAGTTCAAACGTTGAAGCTATATAAAAAAGATCAAGCTCCTCCTCAGGGGCTCCTTTCTCTTCGAATTAGGGAAATGGTGCCCAGAAGGGGGGCTCAGACAAGACCAAAGTTGCCTCGCCTGGCCGACGGAAAGGGTCTCTTATGATGCATCCCTTCATAGCCTGATCGTTACTTATGTTGTCACTAATACAGTGACCGCGGAGACGGGGGGGAGGGGAGGGGACCTCCTTCTGCAGAAAAAGAATCTGGAAAGTGTGACCAAAGTCTTCCATCTCTGTAAGCGTTTAACAAGCCTCCGATGGAAGGAAATAAAAATATATCGTGGCGTCTCTCCCTCATTCCCAGTTCTTTTGGTTTACCCCCTCCCCACTTTTAAACCCGCTTCACTGTCTCTGTAGTTTTCCAATAACAAAGTAGATCTCAAAGTACACGACAAGCTAAGGCAACACATCTGCGCCATTAAATGCAAAATCAAGTGTCTATTGCTCTTATATTTTATGATCAGCAAAGCGATCGAAGGAAGGTCATTGAAGTCAAGGCCAACTTCGGGATTTATAAAAATACTAGAAATTAACGACGACGGAGATGTTTTCCTCTAAATATTGAATCCTACAGGCGGGCAGATGTCGCTTTTACATTATATTGGATTATTAGATGTCGGCAATGCGGATGTGTGGGATGGGGAGGTTGGGGATGGTTTGTATTTGACGAACGTCTTCAATAGTTGCAATGTAAGAGTTCTAGTCAATCTCCTAAAGCCGCCATATACGTAACACTATTATTTTGTATTTAACGTATCTTCAAATAATCGTGTAATAATACACGTATTTTATGAATACTAATTTATTGCGTCTGCATAGTCCCTGTATTGCTGTTTGCTTATTGCAAAGGAATACAATAACTTTATTCATCTCTAGAATTTATCTTATAATTGCTTTGACGCAAAAGTACCTTGCACTTCATACACCTGATAAGACTATTCCAGTCCCGGTTGCCTTAAAGCAAGATTGCTAAGTTACTTAAAAAGTCACTGATCTTGAATCAATTATTACCCAAGAATCAAGCGCGGCGAACTAAGTGCCGTAAGATTCTGAATATGAGCCACGTATTTGTAATCGTTGGTGCAAGTGGGCTTATAACTGAGGCAAACAATCTAGAATTTATAGCCAAAGGGAGTTTCGTGCAGGCTATAAAATCAGCTACAGACTACAGTAAAAGGCACTGTATCACGGGTGCCTATTCAGAAAGTAATGCGTCCGCGTAACGTAGGGCTGACCATTGGGAAGATATGTACAAGGGAGCCTGTTTGGGACTGCTTGATACTTCCTAGAAGCTTCCTCGAGACTAGTGAAGCTTGAAAATGTCCCTCAAGGTCTTTATTGCTTGTAGTCGAATAAACTATCTCAACAGAGGCATTCTATCCAAACAAAACGTATTTACTATTACATTACCTATACTGAGCCATTTGTTGTCCATGCTTTAACTGCTTAGCAAATTTGTTTCAAGACGAGTTCCATCATTTCTCAATAGGCGTACCTACATAATGGCGTCTGCGAAGTTCCTCAGCTCAGCTCCTGTTGTTCTACTTTGTGAATATGGACCATTTAAGGTAGGGACAACCTTCCAACAGTGCATGCAAATGCCTTTACGACACCAGGTCCGTTTCAAAATCATCTCCACACCCTCCACACAAAAACATAACGATACAAAATGCCAATGTATCCACTTCTAGCACACAGTTGACCCGCTTTAACTTTTTGATGATGCCTTCTACACTTTACCCTCAGCATGGTCTTTAACTCTGGTACAGAACAGTTTTGAAGGTGACGTCTTAACCCCTGTTCTTTCCATTATTTTACCACTAGCAAAGCCAGCAAAATTATGAAAATATAATAAATAGATGAAATAAGCGCTTGCATTACCTTATCAATATCCAAAATACTGCTTTCGTATATTTCAGCTATAGTGACATGATGTTTGGCTGCGATTGAAAAACGACCCTGTGAAATAAAAGAGCTTTCATGAAATACGTGTCCTACCAAGGTAAATTCTTGAGAACAACGAATTTAAAATGAAGAGCTTGAAAAGATACTGAAAAATGGAAATTACTTTTTTAATTCCAGAGAATTACTCTTACAACTTGGTGTTGCAGTCCTCTCGCAGTTAAGCTTCCTCACGCAAGGAGTCTGGCCCTAAATTGCACCGAAATGTATATCGCTTTCCACCGATGGAGGATTGGGAGCTAATTCTGGCGAATACAGTTAATTTAGTATTTCATCATTGTTTACCACAGCTACGTGGCTAGATTCACCAAGTACCAAGTTAAAAAGCCGGTGATGACTGCTTTCTCCGTCTCTTACTAATTTTATCTTTCCTTCTTGCCGTATTTGCTTTCTATTGTTCTAGTAATTTTTTCAAACTCTATCGGTTACACGAAATCTTTGTCTTGTATGCAGGACACCACTTAAACTCCACTGATACCCATGGGAAAAATATGTTCATCACATTTGCAGGGCTCTCAAGCGGCCTTCCAACCTTAGTTCAACTACAAACATATGTGACTGATGCCCTAGAGCCGATGTTAACTAGCACACTTACATACTTAGTAGCCTTGGAGGAAGGTATAGCAACAAGTGGATACCTAGCGTAGAAGGAATTGAGGAAAGTAGTACGAAGAATAACGTGAATATGTTTAAATTTTTTAATTTTGTACAATTACCGAATTTTTTACATAAGGCTGTCCTTCACGTTTTACTTTCTTATTTCCCTATAACTTCTAGTTTGCTGTCTCATTTAGTTTCCAACCATCGGTGTCTTTCTGAAGCGTACCATTACATAACCTGGTAAGTGTCCCTCAATTACGTAAAATTCACACCTATTCTTAACAACTGATTTCCTCTGTTGATAAAAACGATGTATTCTGAAATATGTGACTCAATCTTCCGCTTACAAACTCAGTTTAATATTACCACACTTCGATAGTACTAGTACATTATCTCACGTCCAAGCACTCCCAAATCAAAAAAAATATTAAGGTGTCCGTTTTATATTTAGGTACGATTTTTAAAAAGGGGTCTCCTATTTAAACGTTTGACATACAGTGGGACCACAAAGACAATAACAGTTCAGCCACGATAAGCCAAATTTGTAATACCAATGCTTTAATGTTTATGGGGTATTGTCAATATTGAAGACAGCTTCGCAAGCTATGATAAGAACGGTGAAGAGTCATTTTGCCCGGTTGAGGTGGATTCTAACTTCCCCTGTTTGGATTTGCCGACTACAAAGCCTTCGCAGCAAGTTAGTTCGCAACGACAGCATTGTCTCCTTCCGTACGCGTCTTAGCTTTTAATACGTACAAGAAACGGATTATGCATCAACGCAGATGAAAGGTAGAGAAAAACAATGTCTTCCAGAAATAAAAGTGAAAGAAATCAAGTAACAATAGGAGGTTAAAAAGTAATCGAATTTAAAAAGCTAAACGGTAAAGTACGCTGTTAT
>JAAAKM020000498.1:422793-435603 GCA_010016025.2 Alatinidae sp. Z8VKAUB7J3
GTGAAAGAAATCAAGTAACAATAGGAGGTTAAAAAGTAATCGAATTTAAAAAGCTAAACGGTAAAGTACGCTGTTATGATCTTTATGTCACAGTTTCCACGCTCCAGCCTATCATAAAAACAATAACTCTGAACATTGAGTTGAGTAACGGATTTGTTTGCTATACAGTTTCGCCGGACACTGGTCTTGCCAATCATCTGGTGTCAACTAAGAAAGCTTTTAGCGAAGAATTTATAGGAATTTAGAGCGCTGAAACACGCTTCTAAAAAAATAACGCGCACATGAGCTACACGTTTTCTGTCATTCGCGTAAACTGTAAAGCGAGTGAGTTGTAAATGATTCTCTATGTCAACACAGCACCAGTGTCTGTGTTTTGATGACTCCGGCTAGTGTATTTTGAACTAAAGGCAATATATACATTTGTACCACAACTTTATAATATATAACTCTTTAGGAATAAAAGGATGCAGAATTTCCTGATTTGTCATTGAAAGTTTTCAAACTTTTAGATAATTGAGCGAAAAGGTATGAAGCATTTACGGCGAGTGATTGGCTTTTTGGTGCTACCAATTTTGTTGACGGGTATCAAAAGTCTTTGAAAAAATTGAGCAACTTTCTTCATGACCGGCAAAAAAATAAAATCCACTGTTGTAGTATCACAGCAAAAAATCTTGTAGGAGAATTTGCTTCAGACATGCACTTTAGAAAAGAAACTAAAGAAATAGAAAATATGTTACTACCAAGAATCCAACCCGTGACCCACGCTTTCGCGGCGTGCCCTTTACCAACTGACCTTCTTGGTGATACATGCACTTTTATAATATCGTATGTACAGTGGGAAGCATCTTTTGAGTAATCTGAATTGGTATTCAAACAAACATCGGCCTTTTTGCGATACGATTTTGGTTATTTATCATTTGGGAAGACGTTTTCTGAATCAAATGAGACATGTAAACTAAATTTACTGTTGCATATCTTGAAACATCGTTTTGAGGGGTAGCATGATTGGCCTATATACCGAACTGCAAAAACTTTACTATTTAAACAGAAGGAGACTGTGTTACGATTGCAAGTTTCAGAATGACCATAATATAATGAAAAAAAGAAATAATGGTAGGCTTACAACCTTTCACACTGCTGGTTGATTCCATGACGGAATGCATTTATATATTGCGTTGAGTAACGGATTTATTTTGCTAAACGTTTTCGCCATACGCTGGTCACAGTGATTGTATGGAGTAAAGTAAGAGAGCTCTAAGCCACGAATTCATAGGAAACAAGAAGACCAAAACACGTCGTAGAAAACACGTCGTGCATCCGTTAATCGTCACAATATTCAAATTTCGTACCGCTAACCATCTTTAACAACCCATTTAACAATGGTTATCCCTATAGCCACACTTAAAGCTTAATTAAGGCCTGTTGGAAAAGGATACTGTAGGGAAAATTTCGAAGTAAATAAAACTGTTGTCACAGTTATGAATATAACATTGAGAAATTACAGCACAGTACGGTCATGATATCATTGTCAATTGTCGAATGAATAAGGCTTTCTTGAACATAACTCAATACGGGCTATAATGGAAACAATAACTTTACCAGCAGCTGTATGAGCTACAATGGGCATTTCATACAATATAGCATAGTCATTATGCGCGACGAAACCCGACAATAGAACGGCCTTAGTTAAGCGGTGGCAACGACATGTATACGCTACAAGATGCTGAAAATATTTCTAGAGGCTTGGCGTTGTTCACTATAAAAGAATTCCCTTCACGAAACATACTTGCAAGTTAATCTAATCTATTAAATATCTCCCGTAACACCTCCAGTAGAAATTTTGCAGCAGTATTTAAAAAACACTGTGTTAAACATGTCGTAGCTACTACGTAACCAAGGTCCTTCTGACCTGATAAGCCTTTCTGGTTTAATGGCCGTGTAGAAGAAATACATGAAATAATACATCTATATTGCTACTTTATAGACTGGAGAATCGCTCATAAAAGACTATCACTTACCATATCAGTGAATATCTCTATTGCTCTTTCTAAACATTTTATTGCCTCTACAATAAAAAGAGATTTATAAAAGTAAGTCTTTTACACAAAACCTAATTGCGTTTCTAGCCTATGTTTATTCTAATTCTTTTTCATGCAAATTAAGCTTTTTAAATATTATTGCAACGGAACGTGAATCTGGCGAATTCATGAACACGCCAGTAGGCATCCTCATCAACGATGCAAGTATGACATAAAAGTGTGAAATCTAATTTACAAATCTCACGAGCTCTTTAAACACAAAGAGTAAAATTTTATCCTTGCTGTAGGGTTCGTTTAATAGTTTCCGCTCTCCGTTAGAAAACGGCATTTGGAAGGACACCTGTCATCCGTATTCGTTGCGGGCGTAAATACCTTAGTGCGTACGTACGTACGTACGTGAGTTCGGAAAATAAGTGCCTAAGTAAGTAGAAACCTTAAGCAAGCAAGTAAGTAAGAAGTAAGAGATGAATTAAAGGTACCTAATAAAAACACGTGGAGGTGAGTTACCACAGTCGGTGGAGAGTTGACCTTCCAAGCTGAAGGTTTATGGTTCCAGCCTATGCTCTGTCGTCAATCTGATAACTCCTACTGCGAAAACAGCAGGAAAATGGGTACGTGGTATTTGCTGGGAAGGGACAAAGGCGGCCAGTGAAGGAACTGGTTACCCATCTCCAAATGCCGTAGCTCAGAACATCTGATTCCCTACCATATCACAACCCTTACGATCTGAATAGAGTACGGCACTACTTTTTTGGTTAAAAGAGCAAGCATTGCTTGACTTCTGTACAGTAAATCAGTTAAAAAGTCTTTATCCAACAGAAACTGAATACTCCGGGAAAGGTTGAATCTATACTGTTCGCTAAGGTACAATCGCAGAAAGTTACAGAGTGCTGGCAAAAACATTCAATTTTGCTCTCCTCTAAATGCAAGTAAACAATGACCTATACTCAATTCAAGAATTAATAACAAACATATATCCCGAGTAGGTCATTTTGTTTTCCTTTTTAGACTTGGTTTTATTATTGATAAAGCTTTATGATTAACAAATAAAACATGTTTTAAACTTTTTGACAAGGCAGGTTTAAGTCAGACATGTATATAGATCACCTGCAATGGAGAAATCCCGCCATATAAAATTAAATATAATTTAAATATCTGTGACACTGGAGAATAATTGAATGTGGGCACCTACTGACAGGCTGCCTTGTCCACTTTAAAGAAACCTCTCTACAGGTGTGACTTTAAAGTATGTAAATCCAAGATCCAGCTCGCATGTTGCATTTTATCAAAGTATTGGGCACGGGTACTGCACGCTTTGTTTTTTATGAGTGGCTATAACCTTCATGCAAGATCACTAATTATTTTTATCTTACATTATGTTTGCACTTCTTCATTTTCGAATTCTGCGATAGGTAACGGATTCAGTAATCGTAATGGACCGAAGTAAGAAAAATTTATAGGAGACAAGCAGACAAAACACGTCCTGCAAAATAACACGCACTTAAGTGACACACCTTTTGTTACTCGTGTTATTAAAAACGCGTAGATTGTAAACATATTCTTTTTGTCGACATAACACCGGCTTGTTTCTTTGATGAGAGTCGATTCTAAAGCGGCAAGATGAAACGGAGAGCGCGCTTTGGCTAATAGCCTAAACGAATCCTCTTGGTAGCTGTCGGTTCATGTTGGGTTTTCAAGCAACTGTAACCCTATTACCGAGTCTGTTTTATAATCTGTTGACCTTGTGTCGTTTAGAAGACTCGGTAACATTTTCGAAATTTTACTGCGTTTACTTACGAAGGTTGGTAGGTGCTGCGCGATTCTGTCCCGGATCCTCTATGACGTACGACCAATATAAATCCTCGCACATAGACACGCGAATTTGTAAACTAATAAACTCTTATGTAAGTCTTTTGGGGCTACAGGCAGACGCTTTAGGTGGAATAAACAATAGGCCGTCGTACCGTGCTGACAACTACCAGAAATATTAGCCAAAGCATGATCTCCGTTCCATCTTGCCGCTGTAAAAGCGGCATTCATCAAAACAAAACAGCCGGTGCTCTGTCGACAAAACGAACATGTTAACAACTTACGCGTTTTTCAATAACACTAGTACCAAAAACATATGTCGCACAAGCGTGTAGAAGGGGTCAAGAGGTCACAGGTCAGGTCAAGGGGCCAGGGGTCAGGGGTCAAGGGTCAGAGGTCCAGGGGTCAGAGGTCCATGGGTCGGAGGTTCAAGGCTCAGAAGGTTCATAGGGTCGAGGTCCAGTGGTCATTGGTGAAGATAAGAAACAAGAGTGCAAGAAAGAAAGACCACTAGGGCATCAACTCAAGTACAATGATAGCAAGTGCCACACACAAAAGTCACTTGCAAAAGTATAAGTGTATAAATGGAAGTGCACAAGTGAAGGCTATAATTGTAATTAGAAGCTTGACCTGAAGGTTTCTAAGCCGACTACATATATTTGGTATCATGACACTGTTCATGATTTGGGAAAATAAATAAAAAAATATACTGCTATAACAACATAATTATTTACTGTTAGTATCATGTATACTGTAAAAGTATAAGTTCCCTATACCACAATCAAAAAGGTGTTGATAGCACGAAAGAAGAAACATAACTCACTGTCCAAATTCAAGTCATTATAACTCTTAGAAATGCAACGAAGAACAGAAACTGTGGCTTAAGACCATATTTACATTTTAGTCATGGTCAGATAGAAGTCCATAACAAGAGCCATGGTCACAACCTGACTAAAGGCCTATAAACATCTTTGTACTGACAATCTTCTACAGAAATTTTTCTGGGATAAATTCATACTGGCATTTCCTACTTCAGCAAATCACTACACTGAAAAAATGAAGTGTCTATTCCTGACTTCCATGCCCTTGGCTTTGGGCTCAGTGTCATATGCCTTAACTTTTTTAGAACACCTTAAGGAGCAAATGGCAAATTATTCTGAGCACCATTTATCAGTAGCAAAACAAATTAGCCACCACAATTACAGAAAGAATTGTCAAATGGCATATTTGTAACAAGCCATTTTTATCTACCAATGATTGAACAACTATGATGATTCTTGACCTCCTATATATAAGAACCTTAAGTATATTATGATACATATTTGTGCCCAGACCATGATTTAAGCCTCACATTCAACCTACTAAATTCCCCATACATTTTGAAAGATTTAAAATCTATGAGCAAGGTGCTGTACTCATTGTTAATACCACAAAACCATTCTCAGATGTGCTATTTGATTCTTACTTTGAAATATACTTATAAATATTCTGGAAAATCTGTGTTAATAAAATTAACAAAATTGGTAATGACCTGTGCTGCAAAAACTTAGTGATTAATGGTTCTAGCTGTCAAGCAAGATTGACAAGTGGAGAGGAATGTCCTACAGTACACACCCTTGGGATGGGTACTGTGCAAAAAGCAATGCTGATGCCTTCTATATGAAATTTCTTTACTAGAGTGCTATAACAAAATGGACATATTCATCATAACAGTAGTGAAAATGCTGATATGTTGCAGCCTACCTAGCACCAAGGTAGAAATAGAGGGGTTACTTTGAACTTTAAAGGGCTGAATTTGAGGGGCAGGTAACATTGCAGCTTCTTAAGAAAGCCTACTGATGTTGGATATCTATTGGAGAATTTTGGGGAGCACCCTATAGCCTACAGCTGGCTACTAGCTTGTTTAGACATCTGCTTTTTGAGGTTGGAATCCACAAATATCATTGGAAAAGACTGACCTGTATTACATTCCACTTGTAACCCATTGTACACCAGGCTTACTTCTAACAGTCTGCACCAACACAATATGTGATTGAGCTTAGATTATGCTCTTAATTAATTAATGGCAACGCTGTGCAGCTTCATAAATGTCATCCTTTCACCAGCAGACATAAGAGCAGTCAAAGATCAAATGTAAATTACCGGTACTGGGGCAAAAATGAATACTAGTTCGTCATACCCTCAAAATCAGTTTTTCTATAACAATTGCCAGCATCTACAAACTTCGTTGCAGCTTCATGTTTATTTCCCAACTGGTTAAGTTGTATCCTTGCACTACTAGTGAAGGCATTCCCAGCAGCTGAATCAAAGAAAGTAAGATACAATCTTTAGTTAAGTCGTATTTATGAAAATGGATCTACAAATCAACAGGTTTATCAGTTTAAAAATCCATTTCAGTGACCTCATACAAAGGGATTTATGAATAGTGGGCTACACAATGGAAGAAAAAAAAACTGGGGGTTAAATATTGATGGGAAGATACTAAAGTCTACCAATGGACTTTTGATGAGCCGAGGGGCACATAGTTGTGTAATCAAAACACTGTCCCCTATCCTACAGGGGAAGAACTCTAAACAAAACCCTACAATATACCCCACCTGCATTTTCAGCTCATAAATTAATGAGCCCATAAGGCAAGGTAAACTTTGTTCTTATCATCTAACAAACCATCCTTGCATCACAAATCTGATGTAACTGAAGGTTTACCAATTTGCTCCTAATTATCTATGCACACCTACACATCTTCCCTTTGCTCTTTACTCAGAACTACACCACCTTCAACATTCAACACTCAAGACTCTTCTTTACCTTCATTTTTTTGTTTCACCATCTTTAACAAAAAGAGTTTACAAGTACAACCTCAGAATGACTGACAGAACTAATACTTGAACTGTTATTGAATACAATCTAAAGCAACTTGATGAAATGTGGATTTTGTTGTTACATATTTTCTGATTGATTTTCATATATTAACAAGACCATTTTTGTTTAAAGTTATAAATAGGCTGATATGAGGAAAACAAAATTTCTATCAAAATTCTATCAAACAGTGGCGTTCAAAGCAGTCATGAAGCTGGCCCTCTAATAGAGGGGGGGCAGTTAGGATTTCCAAAATATGAAGGGGGGCGGTCATGATATACTACAGTAAAAAATATATATATGACAATCAAAATGTCAGGGGGGGGGGCGAAAAACGCTAGTGAATTCTCTCAGGAGGGCAGCACCCACCCTTGCCCCCCTAACCTTCATGACTGGTTCAAAGTACAAATGTACAAATGCACCTATTCTATAATAAAAGAAAATACCGAATGTGCATGAACTGAATCAATATACATAACTCACTATTATAGTCATCATTTTGGAATGGAAGAATAATAGTAATATTTTCCATACAGGTAAGCACAGTAGTTTTGTGGTGGGAGAACCATAACAGCAATGGCTTAAATTGGATACCCATCATTTCCTCCTGCCAACTGGATACAATGTTCGTGTACATACCTCTTAAATGGAGAGTGTAACTTGATCAAGTAATACATCAACAATAGTTTCTTTTTGTACAAACAAAAATATTGCATGAAATAGCAAACACATGTAAATACTTATAGCTCTTTTGTCTGACTCCCCTCAGACACTCTCGTCATTTCATTTGGCAATTATGGAGTCAGTCCACATAAAAGTAAGAAAACATTTGCTATGCAGACAGAGGGAATTTGTTTTCTCATTAGGCCTATTCAATTAACCTAGTTGTAGTGGACACTGGTTGTTCCAAAAACACAAGCTATCCAGGAACTGCAATTTCTGACTGGATCTTCTAAAAATACATTTGGGTATACTACTTTTACAAGTTTAATTTCAATCACCCTGATGATTGTTTTCTGCATGCAGAGTGTCAGGTGAAAAAAGCTTTTAAGTACATTTTCAGCACTTTTCTCTATTTAACGCACTATATCAGCAATAATACGTAAATTACCAATTAAGCACCCAGGACTCATATCAGCACCCAGTTTGGAAAAAATATTTTTCACAAGCGCCCAGGCCCGAATAAGCACCCAGGTCCAAATAAGCATCAAGGTCTGGACACCAAAGAAGTGGATGCAGCAGCTCCAGAGTCTATGCTTTTTGATGATGATACGGGGGATGATGAAGATGTATTGATTGATTGATAGATTGGTTGATTGATTGATTGAACATTTATTTCAATCTATTCTATAGAAAGATCATGTATCTTTAGCTATTTGTTTTTCCTTCCTTGATAAGTGCCCAGGTCTAAATAAGCACCCAGTCCAAAAACTTTTGTTTTTAAATAAGCACCCACTTAATTGGTCATTTACAGTTTTATAAACTTGAAGTGCCTTTGCAGAAAAGTGATTTACAGGCAACTCTGTGAATTGCATCCAGCCGTTGGACTGGATTGAAATGCCCTTATTAAGAAGCTGGCCTTAAAATGAAGATTTTGTAACTCTCATCTCAACTCTTATTATTAAATGTGTTTGAGTATTATACGTAATTTTGAACTTAAGTGCACTAAAATTAGCAAGGAATCATAAAGCATAATAAATTAACTTAAAACATATAATAATTAACTACAAAATTTTTGCAAAAAAATATTAAAACAAAACATAATGTAAACATGCTGATTAACAAAGAGTTAATTCACTTTTTAACAAAATAATTATGGATTTTTGTCTGCTGTGCATGCATCTAAGTGTCAACAAACTGGCTGGTTAAATGGTCGACTCCCTGAGTACATAAAGTGTGCATCATTCTTTTCTAAAGTAAATAACTTAAGCCGGCTAATGTAATGCAGAGCAGTTTTTAGATCTATTATTTCACACTGAGCAGCTGGAGGATCGCCAGAATGATAATCCTCTGTCTCTACCGTGGCTACTGTGGGTTCTGATACTGGAGGAGAAGCTGCTGATTCTCTCTGAGAGATTACACAGAATGAATAGGTTTTAAGCAACTCATTGCTCCCACTCTAACAAAAATGTGATACAAAGGACCATCTCTCTTTGCGCCATGTTGATGACAGTCTAGTCTGGCGACAATGTCATTGTTTGCCCGTATCAAACGTGGTTTTTGTGGCCACGGACTGCTGATCACTGCCCACAGTTCACAATTCAAAGCTGCCTCTTAAATGCAAAACTCAAATACAGATTTTTGATGGGACTTTGATTTTATGCCCTCATTTCCAAGCTGTCCTTAAAAGGAAGCTGGCCACAAGGACAGAGTTGGCTGTATATGTTTTATATTATTTATACAGAGAATTCATTATAATCTCTGTACTCAACTGAGCACAATCATTTATAATACATGGTTCACACATAAATACATTAAAATCAAGTGAATATGGAATTTAACTGTCATATTAATTACACATCACTTACAACTCCATTTCTTGGCAATTATGCCCTCATTTCCAAGCTGTCCTTAAAAGGAAGCTGGCCGCAAGGACAGAGTTGGCTGTATATGTTTTATATTATTTATACAGAGAATTCATTATAATCTCTATACTCAACTGAGCACAATCATTTATAATACATGGTTCACACATAAATACATTAAAATCAAGTGAATATGGAATTTTAACTGTCATATTAATTACACATCACTTACAACTCCATTTCTTGGCAATTTTGTACTGATTTGCAGCTCTTTCATATAGGTCACATGCATCTTCAAGTTTTGAATGGCCTCTATTAGAGAAAGGAAACAAAGGTACATATATCTTAGTATGACAATTCATATCAAAAGCACAAACTTGTATCACTGAATCACATATACTCAATGAATGCAATACCAATATTCTTGGCACTGAAGCCTACACTTAATTGAAGAACTGCAGATAGCAATAATCAATATTAATTTTGTCTTAGAGAAACAGTTAAAACGTTAAAACAGGTTCTTGCTCAAGGTACGCCTTTGGAATAAGATTCCTTCTTCAGGCTAAAACAGACAGATTTTCCCCTAATATATTATATATTATAAATTAAAATGTAAACAAATGATAAGACTGTGGCCTAAAATTACAACTTTGATGGTTAAAAATGATGTTGTTGTAAAACTCCTGTTTCCCACTAAAATGCCTCAGATATGTAATGGAATGTGGGGAAGCCTCATTGCTCCTATAGACCCTTCTTAATTAGGTTGCATCATCATAACCGAAAACGAGGCTAACTCGGCAAGGATGTAAACAAAAGCGATGCTTTCAACAAACATTTCACAAGAAAACAGCCGATAGTTAGACATTAAACGTGCAAATTACATACCAAACTTTAATTTATGTTCGGTAAATGATGAATTTTGCCCTTAAGTGATCTCATTCTATTCCAAAATATGAGTATTTCAACATAGCTACGGAAAACGGCATCATTTTCAACCAGAGATAACAAGAGAAAAAATTTAACAAAATTTTCTTCAATTTAAGAAGCAGTATATTCGCAAGTCTTTCTTCTATTCTTTCCCAGTGGCCTCCAAGGGGGAGGCTACGGAGCCATGCCCCACATTAGGAACCCTGACCTATAAAGGACATTTAAAATGTTGGGCAAATCGGAATAATCATTATGAAAAAAACCCAACCCTCCTCCTACAAATCAAGGAAATAAATATATCCCTATTACATATTCATATTCTCCTTGAATCTGAGGTAAGGCGAGGGGCGAGAGCTGGCAATGGACATCTTGGGGCTGATATGACCTCCCTTAAAGAATCCTAAGTACAACAATGCATATACCTATAGCTCCCACAGGGCCAAAACAAGAAAATTTTACTAAGGATGTGTAGCAACAATCTGGTCCATAGCCACGGGGGGTATATATTTACCGCCAGCCCCCCAATTCTCTCCTCAAAAATCAATAGGCTTTTCTTAAGGCAGGGGACCAACTTCTTTTGCCCTGTGGTTCAAATTATCATCTGTGGAGACAAGCGGGCCCGCAGCAAATTTTTGCACTAGAATTATTTGAACCAACATCACTGTGGGGCCATCCTGATGGGTAGCTCAGATTTTCTTTCAATTTTTACCATTGGTAGTAAACTCTCCAGTGATGTAAATTTAGGCAATGTTAATCAGTGATATGGATAGTTTTATTGGAGTTATATTTCTATTTGTGAACTAAACTCCACATGTATTCCCAGGACATTTGCTCTTATCATGGGCACACGGCCAAAGGGGCTGAGGGGGCTACAGCCCCCAGCTTGTTAAAATGTTATAGATAGATAGATAGATAGATAGATAGATAGATAGATAGATAGATAGATAGATAGATAGATAGATAGATAGATTAAGTTGAACCTCGGGTGGGCATGAGATTCAGGACTGGCAATCCCAAAACGTGGACTATTTTCTGTTTAGTAAGTCGGCCCTTTTGGGTCTTAGAGGGTTGAAGTCAATTCCCATCAGTACCGCAAGTGATCATAGCTTCAGTTAGGAACATGTCAATACATTAGGGTTGGAGTAAGTGAAGAGAACTTAACTGCTTTAAAAAAAGCATCACTCCTGGATTTTGCACCCTCGTCACTGACGGTTAAATCGTAATCCTCTAGCCCTAAACCTTGCATCTTCTACCCAGAATAATCCGTTTCAAGCTGACTGCAATGTTGGAATCTGGGTTTACACCATTATCTGTCTTGACAGCTAAAAAATGACCTAAATGTTTAACAGATAATCCCCGACATCAAATAGCGGCTTTTTAACTAGGTAAAGAGATTTTCAACACGTCAAGACATTTCTCATAGGATCAAGTTTCAACAAGCAGTATTGCGAAGAACACGTGTTTAGAAAGATCGCATCCATATCAAATAAGTGCACCTATCGAAAATTCAGAGAATAATAATTTGAAATAGTGGCATGAGGTAATCTTTTAATACAAGCCTTGGTTCAAAATCCAAACTCGTGGAAGGCTATCCCGAAGTAGGCCTATGTCACCTCTACCTCTTTTATGCTGACAAGACTAGGTAAGTTTGATAAAAATGCATTGTTTATCTCTCGGTCAGTTATAAAAAAATTGGATTTTTAAAGTTCAGGACCGTTATGTGTACTTAAATTCTAAAGACTGTAATAATTTTGCTGCCGAATTTCATAACTAACTGTTTAAGATAATGACTGCTGTAGACACTGTTATTATTCAATTATTTAGAAAATAATGTGGGCATGGTTCTCCAAACCACCTGCTTAGCCATCTTCTGTTGTTTGCTACTAAACGCGCCATTTTCATTTTGGGCATGAGTTGTGTGAATACACCAACCCGCTCTTTAACTTGAATTAAAAATACAAGCATGAAACACAGGTTTGATGCTTCAGACTATTTTAGAAACTTATCAATTGCAAACAATATATGTATGGAAAGAGGTTCGTGGGTACCTAACAGCTGACAAATGAAATCAAACTTTGGTCATGTATGATATTGTGCAGTTTTCATTGATCGAAAGAGTGTGTAGGCTTGAATTGAGTTCTACTATAAATTTTATGAACCAATGTTGATACTTCCAAAAGGAGACTTGAAAACACATATATAAACAAAGCAAAGATCTGTGATCAGAATCAACGTATTACAACTTTTCTGTTGTCAACAAAATTTATTTGCATGACATTCAGGGGGTCAGTGGGACTGGAGAGTTTCGACTTGGGGGTGAGGGGGGCTTCATTTTAAGCTAAGATAAAAGAAGTCGGTGTTCTTTGAGACTCCTACAGTTAGGATGGCTGCTTAGTCATCAAAGAGCTATCTTGAAATGGAAGGAGGAATATCTTTCATCAAAGGGCTCATTGGGGTTCATCAGCACCAGAATATTCTATTTTGGGGCCAACTTTAAGCTTCAAGGAAAACAGAGGTACACCAATCTTACATCAATACAATCAATTGCGTGCTATGCACCAATCATTTGGCTCAAAGTCGTCTTTCCCGCGAAAATTGTACGAGCTATCCCACAAGTCAGATATTTTGCAGACAGCAGTTACAGGGAATAG
>JAAAKM020000498.1:444404-492923 GCA_010016025.2 Alatinidae sp. Z8VKAUB7J3
TGCTTCTAGGGATGTGCCATGTTAAGAAGGGGGCAAGAGTCAACACCACTGAGCTCCTGGCATTATTGAAATCAAAACCCTTGGAGAATGTCATCAGATGTAACAGGTTGCGGTGGTTTGGCCACATGCAACTATCAAAATCTCTGATCAATGAACGCACCACTTTGGAATGGAAGGGGCAAAAGAGCCATGACATCTTTGCTAGAAGCCGTTATGTCAAACACAAGTATGATGTGTCCGAGACTATAAAGTGAGTGAGTGAGTGAGTGTGTGAGTGAATACTTAGCTTGACACCTTTCCTAACCTTAATGTACCATGGCTAATGGGCAGCAGCTACAATTTTGCTTCAACACCCCTTCACATAATTCTTACAATGTGATATATAAAAGTTCATTGCCGGGAAAATTTGACTGTTCTGTAAAATTTTCTACTTCTTACTACAATTCCTGAGTTCATTTTGAAGTCCGGAAATCCTAAATTCAGCACAATAAAATAGCTCACACTTTACCCTACCATCTCTTTTGGCCAGCAGCGGAGACTAGACAGTATAAATAAAGACAGAAAGATATTCCTGTGTCTTTAGAGGATGGCCAGTTAAGACAGTTAAGAAACAAGGGTCTTCCATTAAACTTTATAATAATTATATACAATAGTTTTTAAAAGTTGCAGACATCCACAACACAGTGAATACCAACTACAAAAAAATGATATACTTAGAACACAAGAGTCTCAGAACTCATAAGATCTATTGGCATGTCAGTGATAGGATTGCCTCTGATATCAAATTTCTGTAATCTCAAAATATGTTCTAAACTTTTTTCTGTTACTTTTGTAATCTGATTGTCTCGCAACAACAGTGAGGCCAACCTTGGTAAGGAATATATTTCTTCTTGTACAACCAAAAACAAATTCCTATCAAAATTTAAATATTGGAGATTTGATAAATCGCGAAACGACATTGGCACTCTTGCAACTTTATTTCCACCTAAATTGAGCCATATCAGACTTTCAAGATGATTAAATTCGTCTGGTATACTGACAATAAGGTTATCTGCAGCTCCCAAGTATTTTAAGTTCCTTAAATAACAAAGTTCAACGGGAAATGACTCCATTTGGGATCGATTAATGAATAGTCTCGTCAAACTCTGAAGATGTCCAACTTCTTTCGGTAAAGACACTAATGGGTTCCCACTGAGACACAAACACCACAATTTTCTTAAACTGCAAATATTGCTTGGAAAAACCGTGAGTTCGTTGTCATCCAAGTTTAGTTCTTCTAAATTCTCCAGTGATGCAATTTCCGACGGTGGCAATATTAATCCACACATATTTAGAAGAATACATCTCGCTTCACGAAAAACTTCTATTTCCTTTGGAAGTACTACGACTTTGTTATTGCTCAAGTTTAGAACATTTATCCTGGATTTCTTTAATAGTTCCAAGCGCGCTTTGAAGTCCATAATGAAAAGTTATCACGAAATCGTTACTACAAAGAAGCCATGTTTATAACAAACTGACAAACGAGTGATAAAACCATTCAATCTGATTCAAGCGCTATAACGCCGATCCTATTATGTAACTGTGTTAGGTAAGAAAACAAGGACCTGCGGAGTAGAAATCTCAACATGTATAGGTCCTTGTGTCTCTATATGTTGACATCCATAGTTGTTCCAATAATACTTTCTCAAATTTAACTCTGTCTTTCTGCCCTCAACTAGCATACTTCGCTCATCTTAGTGACAGTTGTTTTGATTTGGGTAATCGAAGCTATTATGCTGATGCCTCGTTTCTAATAAAAGGCAGATTCATCAAGTTTTCTTAAGTTTTGCAAAACCACAGAACTGATATATTCACCTGAATACATAAAGATTTGAAGAACTGAACGGCAAGAAAATATAATTATTTTTAAGAGCTCCCACCAAACACTGACATAGTCTATTTATGTTTACAGGGTAATACCAATACCTCTTTTGCCAAATATTATGACAAACAATTCACAGTCTTGTCATCTACCAAAAAGTAAACCCTAGGGCTTCGAAACTACCGCTTAATCTATTTCTCTAAATCGAGGGGCTACATTCTGGGTACCCTTTGATAGATATAAAAGCCCAGCACAACGGGCGCAAAAGAAACATGATGCTAACGCAAAAGACTCAACAACAAGCAGTTACTGGATCAGTTTTAAAAAGAACACTACAGAAATAGAAAATATGTCACCATCGGGAATCGAACAAGCGGCTCGATCTTAACATATTCTGCTTCTCTAGTCACCACATTAGCTCCCAATCATCCACCGGTGGACATCGACATCCACCTCAATACAATTGGAGACCAGCTTTCCTGCACCATATGACAGTTGGTAGAGCGCACGCCTCGAAAGCTTGGGTCACGCGTTTGATTCCGGTGGTAATATATTTTGAATTTCTCTAGTATTTTTTCAAAATTGGAATTTCAAATCCTCTCTTCTCGATGATAATTACTAGATCCTGAGATTTCGATGTTTCTCGCATTTTCAAAGATAGATTTCAAGCGTGATAAATAAAGTAAGACGAAGACAAAATTATTACAAACAATAGAACAGCACTAATTGTCCCTAAGGAGGAAAATAAGTGATAAGGGGAGAAACATGGGGCAATGTGAATTGTTAGAAGAGAGAAAGATCTGATCATTGAGAGAAAGATTTGTGAAAGAAGTTGTTAAGTTCAAGCTGGGATTCAAACAAAAGGATGCTTTCTTTGAGGAGGAGACCAAATTCAGTGAGGCTGAAGAAAAAAAAGGTATAGTTTGAAATGGAAACGTGACAGTAATCACTAAGGAAAGGAGGGCTAGAGAGCTTCTTTCCAGTCAGGGTACTCTATTTACCTGGAAAAATTTATTAATATTGTAATCTCTAACTGATTTGATAAGTATTTACAAGGAATTTCTTACATGAACACGGAACTCATTCTATCACTCACAAATGTTGAATCACTATTTAACCGGAATAGGAATATTTATCTACGGAGATCAGAAATGCTAACTTACGCACGTGTATAAGATTTAAGATATGTGAATCATAATAAGATGTTCCTGTTGTAAGTCACAACAATAGGAACAATCATGACTTAAGGTTTGTCATAATGGAACTAAGTGTTGTTTATTCCACCCAAGAGCTGCTGCATCCGAGTTCAAGACGTGAGATCAAGCACTCATAAAACTTTGATTTTACAAATTCACATAAATTGTTCAATTGGGTATATGAGTTGTGCATAACAAAGGTTATAGGACAGGATTGTTCAACATCCAACGACCGTTATGGGAAAGCGCTGTAAAGTATCAAACATTTTATCTAGTCGTGGAAGCGAATCTTAGTCAAAAAATTTCTAACCTTGGCTTTGCAATTGTTCTACATATTCTTAAAAACCTGACATGTTCCGATAATTATAAACAGGATTCGTGTCGGGTATAAGCAAAAGCGCGTCCTCCTTTTCCCTTTGAAAACGGAATTTGAAATCAAGGAAGCAGATGCCACGTGGCCAAAAAGACCTTGCAAACTTTGCAATGGCAAATGTGACACCTGATATGTTCATCATATTTTTATTACTTTGAACAACGTTCTACAATGTTCTCCCGTCCTACAAATTACATGTGTTACGTTTTCTTCTTTTACTCCAGATTTTATTGCGATTTTATTCCATGGATCTTGCAATTATGTAGTTATTCATAAATACTCGACCTTGTAAATCCATAATACACACCTTTCACCACGACTTCCACAATAAGCTGTTGGTAGTGACTTTTGGATCATTCTAGGTTTGCTACACGAAGTAAACAGCCTCGCTACCGCAGCACACAGATGTAAATTTAGGCTACGCATCTTCATGTACTTTCTGGTGCCTAATAGAAGGGCGGGGGGTGGAATAGACGGGAGGTTGGACAAAACGTTTATAAAATCAATGTTTAGAATCAACTGCAACTTCCTAAATGTAGGGTAATACAACCTTCATCTTTCTAAACGTGTGATTTTTATATTTTGATAAAGATATTTTCTACTTGCCCACCAGAGGACATCCTCCAAAATTTGTCATGGGTGGTAGATTACTTCAACAGCCAGGGGGTTGGAATAAGAATGTCTTGGGTGGAAAATTTTGAAAAGTTCATTAGCGGGGGGACCCTATTAGGCACCCAAGAGTAATTTACAAGCTCACGTAATTGAAATAGTAAAGACAGAGGTGGCAAATAAGATAACTAGATTAGTGAAAATGAAGCCGTAAAAGAAACGCCTGCTGAAAGTAAAATTTAGTATTAGGTCGCGAAACAAGTTTGTTAGTAAACAGAATACCTTAAAGTTATGCAATTATTTTCTTGTCTCATTATTTCCTATCTTTAGTAAGATACATAGTCATTCTTATGTTGCCTAATAAAGATACGAAATACTGGGATGCCAAAATTATTACAAAAGTGCATTGTAGTCAGAAGCTATATTATTGATATTTGCAGACTTTGAAAATTTTACAAAAGTAGTATATGTAGTAATGTAGAACTAAGAAAATAACATTTTGAAGTCCTAAATTTAAAGATAAGGTTAGCAATCAAAATCTTGCACCTCCATCCAAATTCCAAGATGCTATGGCGGCACTCTTGATTGCCGCTGAACATTTCTACCGTACATGAAATGTGTTTCAGCAAAAATTATTCAAAAGAGTAAACATCGTAAAAATTTCTTGCAGTCATCAACAGAGGAGCTAATTCCAAGAAGCTAAGGATCTCAGTTCCAGCCTTATTCTACTGCAGCCGAATATCCTTTTGCCGCCTGAACTCAAAGCTGCCACGCTAAAATACTGGGCACCACAATCAACGAAGAAATCAGACGTACCTCCGGAAACTTACTGCCGCCACGCAAGTACCGAAGCGGTACGTACCAACCGTTTTTAAAAGACATTCGTCCACAGCGTCATTTAAAGAGTATTTATGGTAATGTACAAGCAACTATCCACACCCTGAATAAATGTCGACATCAGAAACCACTGCGTTTCTTAACAATGAGCACCAAATATATTTATAGGCATACATGGAGATCAAGCAAGTGACTGAAGTTTTTACCTTGAAGAAGGCTGTAGGTAGGTTAAAAAGAAAATATATGTTACGAGACAATAAATATGAAAATAGTTTTTTACCAGACAAAACAAAAATATTGCATGAAATAGCGTAAACATTGTGAGTTGATAAAGTTTGCGTCATAGAGATGTCACTCCACGCGCAGTATATATGGTTAAAAAGTATTGCCAACTAACCACAAAGATCGTTAGCCCTTCACAAAATTCTAGCTTTCTAGTGTAACAATTTTCTTGCCTTTGTGAGGCTGGCTATATAAAAGTCCATAAAAAAGGGAGCAAAGCATTTCTGTGCAGACAGAATGAATTCGTTTTCTCATTGGACTTATTCAACTAATCTTGTATGTGGCGCTGATTGGTCCAAAAAGACATGTCATTCATGCAGTCAAATTCTGACTTGCTGTTTTAAAAATACAGTTGTGTTTACTGTTGTGCACAGTTCATTTCTATTGTTACTGACAACTGTCCTCTAATGGGTTTCGACCAAGTGTTCATAAATATCAAAATAGCATTTTCTATGGCTAAATCGGAAAACGTTATAAAAATCATCAGTGTAATGATGGACTTGTTTTTTAGCTTTCAATCCCCCTGTACCCTATCGCTGTTACCTCGAAAATAATTTTTCTCTCAACCCAGACAATTTTTCAGGGTCAGTGTCTGTCAGAATATTAATCCTTGTAAAGGAAGCCTTATATATTTGTTGTAGGAGTTACGTCATCGTGCTTGTATTGCTCAAATTGTTTTCTTAAACTTACTAAGTTGTTGCAGAAATATGAACGTGCCTACTTCGTAAATTTTGACTTAATTGGGGAAACTTAGTTCCCTTAAAACACATTGGGAAAAAGCAATGAGGGGAATCGATTACCGAAAACTTTTAAATACCAAATTTGGCAAAATGTAATCTGCCTATACCATAAAAATTGTTGCCCAGTGAGTCTGACTTATGAAACGTTTTGCAATGAAACCTTGAGGTAAGTTTCATATCACATGTATCGGTGACATAAGGAATGGACACACCAGGGGTTGCGATAATTTTAAATTACCGCATGTTTCAGAGTTGGGGAAACAGAGAATCTACTGTGGATAGAAACCTGAGACAAGGCAACAATGCAGCAAAAGAAAGCAAATTATCTCAATCGACACAACTTTATAATGATTCGTTTGATTTTAATACGTGGTAAGAACAATGTATTGGAGAAGGAAGGTTCAAGTGATCTTATTTCAAAATTGGTTACTTTTTCATGTACATTTTTTATATGTATGCATAGTAAAAGAAGATGGTAGAGGAGGTAGACATTTTCAGAAAAATTTGGTGTTTGTGATATTATTAAATACTCGAAATGGAGAGGTTTTTTAGACAAACGGTGTAGGAATAGAGGAAAGTATACGTCTCGTTGTCTGCTTCAGAATTATTAGAGCCAGCGCAAGGGGAGGGCGTAATCTAGAGCATAGTGGCTACAGTTGCTAATGCAAAGAAAGTACTGAGTGGTGCTTGACACTGTTTGCCTTCAATTACCATTTCCATGATCACCATTCTCTTCGGAAACGAAAACTGGTTAAACGTTGGATCACTTAAAATTATTCTTATTCCCAGTCAGCCAAATTAAAGAAAAGAGCCTTGCTTCCGAAATTTTTTGTCTTGTTTATCACATGAATTTTAATAACTTGACCAGATCCGGTCAAAGTAACCATCATGGAATGAAAATTGATAACATTGTCAAGATGAGAAAAGTTAAATAGATTTGTTTACCCTGTTTAGCTGCTACGATTTTTATTTGGGCAAAGATCTAAACTTCTGGCAAAACAAGGCCCCTAATCTCCAAAGTCGAAATTGTTCTTTACACGTTGTTTTTTATACCAAAATAGTGTATAAGAAACCTTAGGCTTAGATTTGGGAAAATTTAAGAAACCGTTAGGAACCTCAGGCAGTCTGAACTAATCCAAAAGTTAAGAAACATTCGTGAAAAGTATGGGTGGAAATAATATTTTCCTGCAACAGTCTTCATGTCTTATCACATGTTACTTATTGCCACATCTTACTTTTTATTAAGTCAAAATGGTATTTTGTAAGTGCGTATAACAGTCTTACATGACTTTTAATGAAGTATGTCTTAAGAAGCTTTGTAAGCTGAAACAGGATAAATTACGAAACATGGCTGAAAGATTTTTAAGAAGCTCGAGACCCAAGCTGTTGCTCAGGTTCTTATAAAGAAAACAACGTGTATGCTGTTCTCGACAGCAACTTGCTCTTATTCGAAGGAACTGTTTGTAAGCTTCCAGCTTATCTTGCATCTTAGAACATCTGTCGTTAGGCTCCCGGTATAAATATGTTTATATATAATGCTGTTGGAACATAAGAATGTAACTGACCTCACAAACAGCTGCGTAGCTGTATCAGATAGGTAGACACTATGCTATCATATTGGATTATTGTTCCTTCTTGCTGTTTCTAATGGTTTTCCTCTTATTTCACCTTTGTAAATGATCTCAAACCAATTAAAGCCACAAAACGTCAATCAACATTTCTTTAGCTAATGTTCCAAATGCTCTTTTCTTACCAAGTGTGATCTGATCCCACGCTATGTCACCTTCAAAACAAACAATGCTACGGTAAACAATCATCTTTCGACCTAGGTGACATGTTGTTTTGTTTATGTGGTATGGATTCCTCCTGTTCAATTCAACTAGATTTTAAAAATCTTGTCATCTTTCTTACTTGTAGAGCTAAAACAATCAAAATATCTTCACAGATGGTTACCATCACATCAGATGTATTGAAATTTCTGTGTACGGATAATTACCACTTTTTGAAAACAGACGTAAGCCTCGCATTAGGGAACTTTTTGCCAGTTTGTGTCAAGCGAATTTTATTTCATGATAATCAAGTTCTATGAAGAATGAAGACTAACAGTCTTTCTTTAGGAAGAAAGTCTACAGGAAACTTTGAATTCGGAAGGAATTGCCTAAATTTTGCAAATCGTAGCTTATTTCCTAAGAATAGCGCTGTTTATATCACTCGTATAGAGTGTCTAGTATCCACACAAGTGACTTTGCAAAGGTAGATTTCTAGGACAGGTATTTTTTACTTACAATCAAGTATACATGATTACTTTCGTATGTAAACTCATTATCATTTGCTGAGTTTGTTCACTCTGAAACACAGAACGACAGAGCCAGGAACAATTTGTCAGTTTTCTTGGGATGCTTATTCACTTTTCTCAATGAAGGAAAGAATCTGCCACCTTGTCAGATTATCCATATACTTTACCCACCATTCCATCACAGATGCATGCATATGGTTTGTGCTATCATTTCTCAGTACACTTATATCATCATTCGGGATTTATGTCGTCGCCTTTGAAACTAGAAAGTCAAAATGGATGAACACGTCGTACAAAGAAACATTGCTCGCACTTTTCATCAGTGATTTACTGTCTGGGATGATTCTCTGTCCACTTTTTGCGTTTAGTTCCTTATTTTCGATGGACATTGGTTGTTCCGAGTATATGAAGGTAACAAGTTTCAGCACCTACTTTTTTCTTTCATTGCCGTTGACTTGCATTTCCTTAATTGCTATTAACCTGTACTTAACGGTTTCAAAAAATGTAGAGCAAGCAAGCTCGGAGAGCAGATCGAAATGGCGTCTGATAATCTTTGGAATGTTCGCAGCAACTTGCATAGTATCAGTTCTTGGATTTTTTGACCTATACGGTGAAGTTATTGTATGTATTTTCACTGTGGTTGGTGTTGCTGTCCACTGTCGAACATATATACTGTTAAAGAGAAAGGAAACTAGAGCAATCTCCTCTTCAAATGTAAGATCGAATCAAATGCGTCTGATTCAAAGAACTGTGGGACATCCGAATTCAGAGACTGACATGATGCTGCCAAGGAATCAATGGGTTCGACAAAGTGTGGCAATGATTACAGCATTCGGATTAATAACTTGCTTGATTTATGCTATCCCATTAATTCTGGTAGTTGTTGGACAGAGAACACTCCATGGGAAGAGCCTGGACATTTCTATATCCATTTTAGCAAAGTTTTTCTTTACTACTAGCTATAGCAATTTTTTTGTTTATCTCTGGTTTAATAAAGGTGCTAAAGTTTACATTATACAGGCACTAAGGTGTCATCGAAAGTGATTTAATTTCCTATGCTGAAACAGTAAAAAAATTGTATGTAGACCCTATTGGTTGCGAGTCCAGTAGAGAAAAAAAATAATTTTTACGTCTATCAACATGGAAGAAACGGAAAGAAAAACCTTAATGCTTCCATTTGGCTTCATAAAAAATACTAACTTTGAATAAAACTGAAATTAACATGTAAACCTACATTATTTTATATTCTTCGCTGATGCCGTAAGGAAAATTCAATATGTAAGTTAACAAACTTGAGAGCGTAGAGAGAATAGGAACAGAAGGAGTTAAGAATACGGAGAGAGTTTAATACATACGGAAAACAAATTAAAATTAAGATAAGTATTAATTTAAAAATGTTTTATTTGATTTCATAAAAGTACTCAGTTTTAAAATGTATTGACATCAAAATGTAATGAAAAGTAATTTTATATCTATCGCTGATACAGTTGACATTGTACGTATTTGTTGAGAAACTACAAGCGAAGAAAATGAGTTTAATTCACATATATATATGTAAGTAATACGCCTAAAGCTGTTTTTAAAATATTTATGGTCCATATTTGGTTGAATAAAAAAACTGATGTTTTCCTAATACAGGCATTCAAATGTAATCAAAAATGACTTTTATATCTATCGCTGATACAGTTAACATTGTACGTATTTGCTGAGAAACTAGGACAGTAGAAAATAAGTGTAATTTACATTGATATGTAAGAAATATGGCAAAAGTTGATTGTAAACTTTTTGCGGTCCATATCTGCTTAAATAAATGAACTTATGTTTTCCTAATACAGGCATTCAAATGTAATCAAAAATGATTTTATATCTATCGCTGATACAGTTAACATCGTACGTATTTGCTGAGAAACTAGGACAGTAAAAAATTAGTGTAATTTACATTGATATGTAAGAAATATGGCAAAATTTGATTGTAAACTTTTTGCGGGCCATATCTGGTTAAATAAAAGAACTTATGTTTTCCTAATACAGGCATTCAAGTGTAATCAAAAATTAATTTTATATCTATCGCTGATACAGTTGACATTGTACGTATTTGTCGAGAAACTAGGACAGTAAAAAATAAGTGTAATTCACATTAATATGTAAAAGAAATAATGATTCATATTAGGTTAAAGAACTGATGTTTGCCTAATACGGGCATTCAGATGTAATCAAAAATGATCTTGTAGTCCTTGCTAACACGTCAAAAATGTAAACCTATAAGATACAAAATTAGGAGAGGAGAAAGACAAGAAAGAGAGCTTGACGTTTAACATTTATGAAGAAATGCGCCTAGAGTTTAGTAAGAAAACTGAATGTTATTTATAATCAAGAAAAGTACAAACTTTGCAAGAATACAGGCATGGAGATGTAATCGAAATGATTTCATATCCCTCGCAAACACATCAAAAATTGTAAACCAGTACAATACAAAAATTAGGAGAGGAGAAGGAGAAGAAAGAATGCTTGACGCTTACCATTTATGAGGAAATGCGCCAAAAGCTGAATAAGGAAATTGAATGTTATTAGTAATCAATAAAAGTACAAACTTTGCAAGAATACAGGCATGGAGATGTAATCAAAATGATTTCACATCCCTCAATGTCATAGCATAAATTTGTAAGTATTGATTGAGAGGCTAGGAGAGTAGAGTATATCAATTTGAAAGAAATATAACAACAGTTGTTAGTAGCATTTAAATGTAATTTTTATTTAATTCAATAACAATAACAGCACTTTTTAGTAACACAGACATCAAGATGTCATCGAAGAGGATTTCATGATTTCATGTCCCTTCATGACAGAGTAAACATTGTAAATATTGGTTGAGAAACCAGGAAAGTACAAGAGTAACTTCATTCATATAAAAATTTAAGGAAAATGCCAACAAATGTTCCTTAAATTAAAACTATTTTATAGTTTATATTTGGTTTATTAAAAGAACTAATGTTTTGATAAGATGTAGTTTAAAATATTTTATATCCCTTGCTGACAAAATTAAAATTTATAAGTAAGTTGAGAAACTATGAGAGTAGAGGATCGGTTTCATGTATACGAAAAAAATGTCCCAAATGTTGAGTAAGAAAAGTGTTTGTTTTGAATTTAATATCGTCGAAAGTTTTCATAATACAGTTATTAAAAATGCCATCGGAAATAATTCGAGAAGTTAATTTAAGTCTATACACTACGGGAATAATAATAAGAATTTCATTTCAATTAAATTCGTATTCGTCGACGATATAGTAATAACGTTAGTGTTTTGGTCAAAATTAAGACCAGAAATTAAAAGATAGGTACCGAAGAAGTGTTAGATGCTATGAAGGTAGAGTTTTAGCTTGGTTAAATAAAAGAAACAATCGCTACATAAAACAGGAATTCAGCTATTAATACATTTATATATATATATATATATATATATATATATATAAATGTATGTATATGTATATATGTATACATATGATTAAATACTGAAACACTGTGCCTCACATCGAGTAAAAAAATGTTTACTATTGTTATTTGGGTCGCAAAAACGCAAAAAGGTACAATAACGCTGGTGCTAAGATAGTGCAGGTGTAAATAATTTCATATCCCTTGCTGGTGGGGTATTAGCCTGTATGTTACACAACTTTACAAGCAAGTAAGTAAGAGCAAAGATCAATGCAATGGAATGTATCAAATGTTGTTGAAGGGAAGCTTCTTTTCCGTTTGGTTTCCAAAAGTGAAAGATATTTACATTAAACACGTATAATAATGTCATTGAAATAATTTCAGATTCTTTGCGGGTGGGATATTAGTATAAAAGTTACATAACTTTACAAGCAAGGAGGTAAGTCCAAAGATCAATGCAATCAAAATGTATCAAATGTTGTTGAAGGAAAGCTTCTTTTGTGTTTGCTTTGCAAAACTGAAATAAATTTACATAAAGCACGTATGAAAATGTGATTACAAATAATTTCAGATTCCTTGCTGGTAGGATTTTAGCTTCTTATTTGCATAACTTTACAAGCGAGGAAGTAAGTGTAAAGATCAGTACAATAGAAGTATATCAAATATTGTTAAAGCAAATCTTTTTTGTGTTTGGCTTGCACAAGTGCCAAAGTTTACACTAAGTATTAATGCGTAAACATTAATGGCTTAAAAATAAGTAAGATGTTTGTGGAAAGACGTTTTGCTTGGTGTAAGAAAAATACAATAATTGACATAAATGAGGCATTAAATTGTCATTTGCAATAATTTCATATCCCTTCATTGTTTAGAAATATGTCTTTTGAAGCAGAAGAGTAAGTGCAGACTAATGCGGTAGAATTAATGAAGAAATTTTGATGTTTTGTTTTGTTTGATAAGAATATAGATAAACAACCAATAACCTGCCCTTTACGAGCTGATTTTCAATCTTCGGAGAATTTTCGGAGACCTTTCGGAGACCGTCATACCAGGGAATTTACCTAATAAAATTATTACCAGAGATCAAGCTGAGAGAACTGTATGCAAGGCGTCAAATAGGACTAGGGCTTTTTCTCCAGTTGGTACAATAAAGTACTGAGGAAGAATTATCTCGAGACGTCAAATATGTAGGTTTTCTCTATGAATATTATATATATCTGATAAACTGGTAGGTGTAGCTCATTTATAAATTTTATGTACACTCTTAGAAGCCGTCTACCACCCTACCACCTATGCGTATAAATAATAAATAAATAAATAAAGCTCAAAAAATACACATTATCTTTACTTTTCGATGTTATCTTCAGCAGATTAAATCTGATGAAGATAACATCGAATCATAAAGATAATATGTATTTTTTTAGCTTTATATAGTATTTATACGTAGAGGTGGTAGGCGGCTTTTGAGAGTGTATACATACATATATATAAAGACTAAAAACTATTAAAAGGCATATTTAAATACATATAAAACTAAAATGCCTGATGGCGATATGCGAGCTTTCGGATTGAGTAAAATTCTTTGTCGAGCTTACAGAGGGTGGAGTTTCCATGGGTTTATATTCGAAAAAAACACCAATACTAAAAATTTAAAAAGAAAAAGGCAATGAAGAAAATTTGGAAACTGTGGGCTCATGCTATGTGCCTATCGTGTTTCTAGACCTAACGGATTTAACTTAATAATAATTTTTAACAATGCTAGTCCACTGCAAAACTATCTAATTCAAACTGCCAAAACAACTCCCTACGCCGGCTACCACTATATAATTTGTCTATTAATCTAACATGGGACCAAGCTTTTTGTTCGAGATGGAGAGAAGTTCGAGATAGAGGGTAGTCGAGATAGAGAGAGTCCACTGTATTACAAAAGCCTTTGGAAAGAAAGCGGTAATTGATTGTTACATTTCTAAATCTATAATTATATAACTATATAATTATAATTATATTACCACAGTATAGTATCCTTGTATCAGGGATCTTTGACGTTCTATGCTTGTATTGAATGTTTTCATGTTATTACTCTTATTCAGAATTTGTTACAAAAGTATGATAGTCAACAACATCAAACAAGTTTGGTATTCTAATCTTCTGTTCATCCTGTTCGTCTAATCAGTGATACCCCTGGAATGATTATAAGGTAATTTATAACAGTCGGATACTTTAGAGGTATCAGAGAAACCAAAAAAAGTTTGTTCAAGGTTCAAGAGGAACCAATTGCTCAAGGTCATACAAGTACTTAAACACAATTGTACGAGTAAAACGGATAAAATATACTCAAAGAAAGGGTAAATTGGATATAGCTTGTAATTACCGCTGTCATTTGTTCCTGTATTTGCTCAAAATTGTATCTATCTTCGGGTCGAAACTGCCAACATTTCTTTAAAATGTATAGGTAAACGTATCTTGGACAGTACAGAGGTTCTGACAAGTTCACTCCTGATGTTATCTTTTCCATAGTCTACAAATAAATGGATACATATAGGATAAGTCAATACTATCAAGTTACTTCTTGGCAACATATAGGTGTCCTATGGCGATACAAATACCTGGAATCTGGAATGCTTTACATCCAAACACTGACTTAAACGTTTACAACATTACTACAAGAATTCATAAGTGTCACAAAGTGTAAGTGTAAGTGTTTGCACGCAGGATCTACCAGGAAAGTAGGTAGAAGGGGACCGGTTGCGGCTGTATCATACCATATCAGAAAATAATATTCAAAATGACTTTTTGATAAAGGAAATTGCACACATTTTGTAAAATTTGTTAGGTAGTAAAAGTGGATAAGTCTATCTTCTCCTGCACAAATATTCAACCTATTACACAGCCCTTCCAGAAAAAATATCACATGCAAAATATTTTGATACGAAAACGGACAAATAGCTGTTATGGTATTTTGGTTATTTTAGACTTTCTTGTATTATATACCTCATTCCATCAGAAATAGACACCATAATTCATCTGGCCTCTCAGTTACGTAGATACTGTTTCCATAAAGTTAGTGTTACAACATCATTTTAAACAAATAGACAGTTGAAACAGCAGTCGTATATGATTCTAAGTGTGAATCAAAATTAGAGAGATAAGGAAAGAAATACTATTAACTATGTATGAGGAAAGTCGTTAATGTTAGTGTCAAAGAATGGAGTACAAACGAGGTGTGCAACGATGAATGACGTTGGGTGTGGGAAATGCCATTCTGAGAATTTCTGAGAATAGGTTTTCTTGCTCTAGGAGCTTAAGTAAATAAAATAATTTGAACAGCTCAGCATTACTAGTAATTGACTCTTTGTCTTTGGTCTTCGTTACATACTAAATAAAAGTAGCTACCGTAGTCGCAGGATATAACAAGGCATCATTCAGGGTCATATCTGCACAATCAGCATCCATGTGGTTCCCTGAAAGACGTTTTTCTATATGCTTCTTAAAGCTGAATTCATACTATCGACAAGATACACATATCTTTATAAAACTGGAATGCATTTACACCTTGCGATCAAAACTGAGCGGCTTCTTTTTGTATTATTGGATGATTACTGCGGCTCATCAACGAATGTATTAAATGATTCCTTTCTTCCATAAATTTGATTGAGCAAGGACGTACTCTATAGTAGAGCTTCAGATTGAGTATAGATCAGAGACTTAAAAGTTGAATATTCTCATTACACACATATTTCCAATATTTCTCTATATTTCTGAATAGCAGTGCATTACCTCGACCTATGCAAGGACTAGCAAGTAATCATGAAATAGACAATGTGTACGTATTTATAGTAATGCCTAAATATAAAGACGGTTTGACATTTTTTTCGATGTGTGCCTAGCCATGATTCCTTTCATTGACAACAGAAGGGCAAGAATAAGAGATTAGCCTTGTTGTATTAAGTCTCTCTTGCTAACTTCTTGGTAAATATTAAACATGCATAAAACTTCTACCAACTTGTAAGTGATAAACGAGCGGGAAATTTCTTCATAACCTATACACTTTTTTCTTGACTTTTTCCCTTTTCTTTACTTCATCTGAATAATTTTTCTTAACTTTTTCAGGTTTTTCCCTGACTTTTAAAATATTTTTGACATTTTGAAAAGGTGTGCAATAAGTGTTTCAGTGATAAGCCCCTCGGTGCTTAGTTAATTGTGTTAATAGTCTCTGTACGATAAATTTGGGAGATACATAAATAGTCTGACGGCTCAAAACCAGGAGTCCCAGATAGAATTAACTCCTGACGCCAATCGCCCGAGAGTTGTCGTCCATTATAGGAAAAGCAACGTGTCCAGATCCCAGAATGTCATACATGACGTCACTAGTTTTCGGACACAGGTCGACACACACTCACACACACTTATTTACGCTCATACTGTTGAGCATAAAGAAGAACATATATTCAGCAATTATACTACGCACCAAGTCAAGGGAGTTTTGTTGCCATCGCTAATCCAGGATAAAGTGCGTCAAAGTGTATAACCAGACGACGAAGAAGATATCAATTCGAACCGAATCCTAAAAAGGTGTCTCATAGTAACGAACTTTGGGTATGAATTAACTTTATGATTATCTTTGCTTTCTTAAATTGTATATTTTAAGACTATTGCAGTTTTAAGATTTCTGTTGTGACACATCAAAATTATTGTCTTGTTACTATTTCATCTCATTTGTCGCAGGCCATTCTCTTCGAGCGGTGACTCCGTAACACAATGCAAAATATCAACTCTGATATCTACCTCCTTTGATGTGAGATTCTCCCAAGGCATCTGACCAAAAGTGAACATCTCCCAAAGTGTTATTCCATAACTCCAGACATCAGTGGCAACAGTAAACTTCCCTTCAAGAAGACACTCTGGAGCCAACCTAGGAGATGACACGAAAAACTAGGACATATTACCAGCAAACACTTCACTGCCTGATAGTTTATAGAGGAGGGCTCTTGTGCAGATTGGAGATTTGAATAACTTCGCACGTCAACAAGATGCCATACGAAAGGCGACTCTTATTAATCCAAAATTTAATGATAAATGGTCGGAATAAATCTGATGCCAATTCATGTGTTAAACCTTACATTTGTCCAAGAGAAATATGGCAATGCTCGTGTGAATAACAGGAACAGGACTCAGCCCCTTTGAAAAGTAAACATATATTGAACATTGTCTATTTTACACGATTGAAAGAGATTTGACGGAAGATGCCTATGAAAGCAACTGTCTCTGGTCGTCTTTGACGTTTTTTCAAAAATTTGAAAAAGTCAATAAGGACTAATTGTTTTTGAAAGGAATTTATTGTTTTAACTTTAAGAAGTTGCTCTGTTCTTAATTTTAACATCTATGAAAGACATTTATTAATGTATCAATCCTTCCAAATATCAAGTAAATTTTGGAAAGTCATTAAGCATTAACGGGTCTATCATTCGAGAAAATGTCCCCTCAGTAATGTTAATTACGTTAATAATAATTTTGAGTCTTAGGTAGCAGTCTAAGACTAGACTAATAACCGTACGTTTAACTAAAGACATATCATCATCTGTAGGAATACTTGAGTTACTAAAACATTACTACCATTGTTTCATTGTCAAATATTCAAGTTTCCAGATACGCGTTGTGAGTTTTGAGTTACTTAAAAAGTCTGTATTGTATCCTTGTCATTAACGGTATCCGAACAATTCCTCGACCAATGTAAACAATTTCCTAAAGGAAAATTTCCCCAACAAGCATTTCCTTAGGTTTGGCTAGGGTAAGTATTAGGGTTCGGATTGGATTAGGGTTAGGCACCGACTGTCATTATGGCTATATTCCTTTGGGAAATATCTGCCGGAGAACTGGACTAGGAGTTATCCTACATCAGCTATAAATAAATAAAATGATTATATTCTAAAAAGATATTTTCTTTTATATTTCTCTTTAATAACAACCATATGATGATTCGTAGCTTACCATCTGATTGGTAAAACTTCCTCCACTTCCATGATCCACTCTTTTTCACTATTCAACAGTTTTGACAATCCAAAATCGCTAATTTTGATCTGGAATGAAAAGATAATAACTCATCAGTTTTATCCGTAATTGTCCAATTAATTCCTTCCCCAGTAAGCAACAGAATATTTAGTCCAAAAAAGCCATTTTTCTTTAGTAAGGGAACTCCATGGCTGATAGAAAGGCAGAGACAAGATTGAAACAAAATCTAAAGCTTGTGTCTGTTCCGACTTCCATATAAATTATCCCTGTCTATAAAGCCTCAGATAGCCAAATACTTTCTTGAAATACAACAACGGGATCTAAGAACGGAATAGATTTGTTTAATTTAGGTTACGAATAGTTTACGAAAGATTTTGATGAACATTGATGATGATTACATCAATTCTACCTTGTCTGGCAACGGGTGCCAAAATAATTTCAGTCAAAAGTTAATAACTATAAAAATATCAATAACCCGTCCTCTGGGAAAACGCTACTGCGCCTGTGTAAAACAATGGATTACATGCTAATGCAGAGAGCTCATTCTCATCTTATAAATCTAGATCTCAACTGTAGTCTCTCTCTTGCTGAAGGGCAATTGAAGAATCGGGCACAAATGATGAAAATAGGTACTTATAACGCCCTTGATTTGTTCTTTTTAGCACTGTAAACAATTTAAAGTAATGAGAGTATCCATTTTTGCAATACAGTTTTGTGCAAGCTTTCTGTTCCTATACAATAAATAAATTTTTGTTATGGTTTTTGCTGACATTACTACAAATAAAATTTTGATTGATTGTGACTAACCGTATTTTAACATTCTGCACCGCAGAGTGTCACCGTAAACAAGGACTTCTTTGCCGCGTGTTGTACATTTAGACAGTTAAAGCATTACGTCATAGTCCTTATTGAAATCTTTTCATCACCAGTAGCCTTAAACAATATGATGGATCTACTGTCTGCCCTTTCACTCATCTCGATGCCAATTTTGACCTCCTTTGCTCAAACCTTGCTTCCCTCTCTCTTTCTTTCAGCCTTTCTAATGCCTAATAACTACAATGAAGCATCGTAATCCCATCCAGTTTCTCTCATGTAAAGACAGGTTTACCAAGAGTAAGCAAAGTCGTCGTCTTTTCCAAAATGTAAAACAAAGCGAATTGAAATAAACAAACAACATGGACAGAGAGGCAGTTGTAGTAAAATACAATGCAAGTTTTGCCTTCAAAAAGAGGAGTTGCACTACATAGTTCTCATTGGCTTTAAACTAAAAGCACATTTGCCTTTACACACAGCAACCAAAAGTTTAGAGGCTTCCTCTCTTCCCTTAGAAATAGCATAATACAGTCGAGCCTGTCTATAGCGGTCATGCTATATAGCGGACACCTGGTAATAGCGGACACATTTTCTAGTAACGGGCCGAATCATGGTCAAACTCTCATTGAAATACCTCTATTTAGCGGACACTTGTTATGGCGGACACATTTTCTTGGAACCGCGTGAACATTTGCCTTAAAATTAACCTGTGTATAGTGAACATTCGTATTTTACTCCTATTTAAGCTCCCCTAGCCCTATGGCTCTGTGGTCCCTGAGTTGTCAGAAGAATATAAACCGATGAAATTCATGATACAGTAAGTATTTTTGAACAGTGCAACTATTCCAAACACTATGCTACTTTTGCATCTATGCTCTCAGTTATCTTCTTGAATGCTTTTTCAAACCAAAGTACCACACAAGCATCACCATAAAAGTATAATCAATTGGATATTCTTATCCAAGTCGTCCTGCACCTCTATTCGCTCTCTTCCCTGTAAATATAGCACGGACACAACTGTTGGAAACCTTGAGAAGCATGGAAGCAAATTTACTCTAGTTAAACGGCACGTGTCCGACGATCTTCTTTGAAGTACTAATACTACCTCCTAAAATTCTTGTTAATGCTTTATTATTTAGGTTTATATAAGAGATTTAAAACATTGTTACGAATTAATGTATCTTGTTGTTCTTCTTTCCTTGGGGAAATTAGGCAGACTAATTTATCAGGATTAATTAATTAAGATTAACTAAATTAGGGAGATATAGTTGAAAGCCTCTATATAGTGGACACCTGGTAACAGCGGACACTTTTTTCAGGAACCGCAGGTGTCCGCTATAGACAGGTTCGACTGTATACCATGGGTTCAAATACTATTTGCAATGTATATTCTACTTCTGTAGTATCTTACCTAAATATTTGTAATAAAGGTAAGCTCGTTTTCAAAGCAACATATGCTACGACAATCTAGAGGGTGAGCAACATGACTGAGTTCTTTCTAATGTGTTGTGTAAAACATAGGGCAAATCAATTTTTGGTAGAGTCCTCATTTAGCGATGAGGTCGAGACTTGCAAGATGCAATTAATGTCCCCTAGTGAAATAAAACATGTGAATGTAACCCCTCATCAATTTCATGTTCTTTGTGTTATAGGTAGAAACAGCTCTGATTTTCTCTCGTTAAGCCTTAGACTAGGAACGAGTGATAAACTGCACGTTTGACGAAAAGACGCTAGATCTTTTTTTGGCAGATTTAATTTCAATAATCAAAAAGGACATAGAAAGGAGGTCCTAAAAGTATCCCTTCTCTAACGTAAGGCTCTTCTTAAAAGAATTTTTTTTACAAATTTTAAAAATATTTTGGTAGTTTTTGTTGTCTAGAAAGCTTAGTGTCACCCTTATTAGATGGCACTATATCCCATGCATATGAGTGGTAGTGTTTTAAATATTTATTATTCCTTCATAATAGTAAAAGAGTTTAAATTGAAGATATCCTGGTTAAATAGTTCTCCGGAAAACGTATGAAACCAATGTTATGCTATAGATTTTTCTAACATTTGTGTTTCTCCAATTCTTTCCAATCCCAAATAAAATGGCCTGTTACAGCAGTGGTGTTTAAGTATATTAAAATTATTTGAAAACTACTTATATTGTCATTTTAGGCCAAGAAACAGTAAGAAAGTTCAGCACCTTGAAACTATGAATAAAACAACAATATAGTGCATATATAAAATCAAAGAAGATCTTGAACAAACGCATAACAAAGGTGCTATTTGTTATTACCTGGTTGTAAGCCATGACCAAAATATTTCTTGCAGCAAGGTCTCTATGAACCAGATTCCTGCTTTCTAGGTACAACATTCCAGAAGCAATTTGCACAGCAAACTGTGACAGCATTGAAATGGAATTTATCTCACCAGATGTAAGCTTGGATAACAAGGATCCCAAAGGGGCAAACTCTGTCACCTGAAAATCAGAACGAGATAGAAAGTGAATGATATGAAGTAAAAAGCAGTCACACATGATAGTTCATGTCATAAAGGAAGGCGTCTTCCGTATGTAGGTATGTGAAATAAGCTGTGACGTACAACACCTTACTACGTCGGCAAATTCAAATTAGTTACCAACTACTTACATTTAGTTGTCCTAGTTTGTCTACTTTCAACGTGTTTTCGAGTGCAAGTGTATCTTTTCAGAATATTTCAAGAGTGTGTGCCCGTTTCATAACTTGAAATTACTTAAAATGAAGCAACCCTTCCGAAAACACTTTGCAGGTAAGTGGTTATAGCAAAAACATCTGTTCTCATCAAGCTCAAAACTCTCATATCTAGAGGTTTACGTCCTGCAGCCGGTTTACTGTAACCAATGTGTGACGAAACAGGGTTGCCAGATGGGATTTACTAAAAAAGGCCAAACAGGTGATAAAATCAGGCCAAATTGTGCAAAAAAGGCCAAACTAAAAGGTGCCCCAAATGGAGCATTGCACATGCACAGAAAGTGACAATGCGCATGCACATGGCATGATGCGCATCATGTACCTTCAAAGCAAACATAAACCGAATTTTTTCATTTTCTGTTTTTAATGCAAACCAAAACAACAGAATATTCATGCTGCATAGGACTGTATAGTTTAGGGTTGACATAACTTTGCAAAAGGAGAAAAATGCATTATCTGAACCATCTAAAGCCCTTTTAACCCAAGGATTTCTCTTCATCCATTCAGGTATAAACTTTCTTGAATTATTATAATATCCCTTCCATTTATTCCCTTTGCTTTCCTTGCTCAAACTCATGAGTAAAATAATTTGTTAACTCACTGGACTGAGCATGACCTAAATTGTGGTGAGACTGAAATACAAAATGGAAAAGCAAAGACAAAATATAATCGAAAACAGGAAATGGCAAGCAAAACCAAGCCACGATTGTTAGCAAAACGAAACAGTATTATTAAAACAGTTTAATAAACGGAAATGATAAGAAATCGAACACTTTTCCTTCAAATAACTTTTTGTTCGAATAGATGAATAAAAAGGCCAAAAATGCCAAATTTAAGTAGTAGGCCAAATTTGAATTTTCAAGGCAATTTGTCTCTAAAAAGGCGAAAATCGAGAAATTTGGCCTGAAAAAAGGCCAATATGGCAACCCTGTGCCGAAATGCTTGAACAAACTAAGCTCTGTACTTAAAAGAGAACTCCACTGCAACAAAAATTATTTATCTATGCTTGAAATATAAAAGACAGTCGAAAATAACGATATCAAAGCAAGAATCAAGCCGAGAGCGTTTAACGTCCCTAAGATCTACGATTTTATTTATGTATGTTTATGATATTTACGTCAAATGGGTTCAGTTTTGACATAAACTCATGGTTGCTTTACAGGAAAGGAATGCAGATCGCTTGCAAATACTGTTCCAATGTCATTTCTGTAGGGATTTTCTAGATCTTACATAGATAAAAAGAACATTTAATAATAGACCTTAAATACACTTCTTCGGGGGTATTTAAAACATCAGCAAACAGTGCAGAGTCACACAGACCGGACATTGCCAATCGTGTGTATAAAGCTTTATCTCCTCAAATTATTCGTTAATGTTATTGAGAATCAATTTATGCAAGAAATAATTGTTATTGTGTACATAATTAGAGCAAGCAGGATAGTTACAAGGTTATCGTGGGAAGAAAGTAAGAATTACTTGAATGTGAACCAACTTGATGATGTTATAATATTTACTGTATTAAGCAATGAATGTCTAGGCGACGTATACGAATATTTGTCTAAATTATATTTTAAGGAACGTAGTTTACAAAACATGCTTCCAAAACTCGGAGTAATACTCCTTAGGAGAGAATGCTATACTCTTTTTCAACAATGAGGTTAAAGTGTGGTTTTTTATGCCATGAGTTGATTTTTTACAACAAAGCTTAGATATCATCGAGAAGAGAGTAATTGAAATGATAATGTTTGAAAAGGTGCTAGACAGACGTATATGTAGAGGGAGATTACATTTAAATGAATGACTACGGTGTTTAAGCATGATTGCTCCGTTAGATGGGTCGGAAGTAAAAGTAGGTTATGCTCAAAACTGCGCAAAGACGCAATCGTGGTCCAGAGGTTAAGCACATCAAACGTCGGCAGTATTAAAAAAGAATAATTAAACTGCGTCATTGCTTATCAATTTTGATACTTGAAGGCCCTGATAAAGGAAAAGTGCAGTTGCATTGGGGAAAGTGTGAAGTAGTGATAGAAGATCTTGTATGGAATAGAAATGCCTAATATTACATAGCATATAAACTTCAGATTTAAAACCTTGGTTGCAGTTCATAACTCACATTTTCCTGTGTTTTCCTTTATTGATTATTGATTATTGATATGGTGAGGGAGGGCATGAGGGTGGTTGGCGTGACGGAGGAGGAAGCAAATGATAGAATGGTGTGGAGACTAAGGATCCGCTGTAGTGGCCCCTAAAAGGGAGGAGCCGAAAGAAAAAGAAGAATAAGAATTCAAGATTATTGATTGTTCAACGTTTGCTGAACCAGCGTTGATACTGCTGGTCCGTGTCTTTAAGAGTTATCTCCTTGGTCAATAATGATCACTTGTCGTATGAATATGATACATCCGGGGGAAAGGGGGGGTACGAAAATCCGGCTTACAATCTAAAAACTGCTCAGACAAAATTCCTTCAGAAGAGTTATCACTTTATTCGACTTTTGTTTGTGGTTGGTTAAGCGTGCGAGAAATTACCCAATTTACAACTGGCTTTATCTTTAAAGACGCGTTTCTTTGGATGCGCAGTATGAGTTTTGATAAGAATAATCAACTGTTGATTGTAGTAATATTATTGATATAAGATATAATTGAGACTTAAACACTTCCCTCTGATCCAAGGCTTAGACAAGACTTCTTTTATTTGGCGTTCTGGAAATGTTTCATAGACATCGACAAGTAAAGGGTCTCTTTGATGACCTTTGGAAGGCATCATCATTTTCCTCTACATACACGACAGACGTTTCCTTGTCCTTTATATCTATGTGCGTTGATAACAAAGATTTTCTACAACGTGTTTATCTAACGTTACAGGCTATAGACACGTGGCTCTTCATTTATTCGATGCACGATACGCCAAAACTCTATTACATAGAAATTATCAGTAAGGAAGTTCGGTTTAGGTTCAAGTATTGAGATAGCGACTAGCAATGAGTAGCAACTGAGTAAACATGTAGATCTTCAAAAAGTCTCTGACGACATCTTTATTTGTTTTAGGGCAAAATTATCAAGACAATATTGAATTAAGACAAAAATATCTGCCTTGAGTGACTAATACAGTACACAGAATTAGTGTTCATGTACATTCTTCTTCATATTAGTGAAAAAATTCACCAACATTTCCGTACACAGTACTCACCCTCCCCTGCTATCATTAGATTTGTCATCCCTTAGGTCAGATCCCTTGCCACGGAAGGGTGTATGGGCATCACCTATTGTATTTACCATCAGCCCCCAAGCTCTCTTGCTAAGATTAAAATACCTAAGAGCTATTCTTGTGCATTTGAAGGTTAGCACCCTAAAATTCAGAACAGTCCCCCCCCCTAAAATCGGAAGAGAACGCCCAACTTAGGCTTTTCCAATAGCTCTAATTTGCTCTTTACTATTTGAAGTTCTCTTACACAAAGAAAAAGTTGGTAGGTTTTTCTTAATTTCACGCTTGTTTCCTTTATCTATAGTTACTTGTCTGTTTCAGCAATTCTCATGTGTTTCTTGTCCATTTTGTTTATGTTAAGATATTGTTGTGAATCGAAATGGAACATTCCATGAACATCCCCTCAGAAGCAGGCTCCTTTGTCTATTCTCTTCTTTTAACCTAATTTGCTACTTATTTAATCAACTGTATCCTGTATATGGTTTCTCACTTGGACAACAGATAGTGACGTTGCATTGTAAGTCTCTCGGTAAAAGTACGTCATTGTCTTTGTCTTCAACCCAGTAACATGAAGCTATTTACGATAGCCTATATGACGCGAGAATATCCATAGAAATAGGAAGAATGGAATAAAGATTACTTGAACTTAAACTACGTAACAGAACATAAATCCAGGAAACGTTTGCGTAATGCTGACTGCTACAACAGAGGACAAGTGAAAGGGACAGATGAGATGAAGAACAAAAATTCTTAATTTTAGGAAGCTCTACCATCCATATTCAGTGGGTCTAGGGAATCGTAGCCTTGTAAAGTCTGTACGATAGCTATAATTGGTTTTTGTAACTCGTTTAAATATTCCTAAAGGCACAGGTACATTACCCGGCCATAACATTAGTACTCCAAATTTTTGGGAACTTTTCACCGTTAAAATGGACTATTGTGGAGCTTATTGAAACTTCGTTGTGGTTTGTTAGGAAAGAGTCCATTTGACAACGTTATAAATATACATTACTTATCATTTTGTTATCCATAAATGACAATTTCTAGGTTGCTTGAAATATTCTCATAAAAATGTCACAACCATGACATGCATTGTTAAGATTTCGGACATTTCAAAACGCTTTCACTTGTTAGGGCTACTGTTATACCTTACATTTCCGCACAACCAAGGCTGTGGTAATAACGAGAAAGTTTAAGGTGCTCGCCTATAAAAAGAACTTAAGTATCAAAGTAACCTCAAAAGCAAGCCTTTAACCAGTATTATCCACATATAAGCCGATAGGTCAGAAAAGGTAAATGAATGCACAGCTACCTAGTTCCGGACTAAATTAGTGTAAGCATCAATCAATAGACCGACACAGATATCGAGAATTTAACTAATTTTATACATAAGTTCAGATACCATTAGCCATTATCTTGATGATTGTTTGCGTTTACTTAAACCAGATCCTAAAGCAGAAGACCCGACGGTTAACTGGCCCCAAAGAAAGCTATGTTAGGCTAGGCTCCTTTTGCTTTCATCGGGCCAGTGCTGTAGAACGTAGTTATAGGTGAGTTTAGCTCTTCTTTGCTTGACTGATGCTGTTAAAGCGGTTACATTCCGGTTCTGATATCTGTCACGGTTGCCCGCTAGTATGGCCCTCCCTAAGCTGTCTCCCTTATAATAATACATTTGTGAAAGAGAGCAAAATCGAAGGCAAGACGGAATAGCCTCCATGTTATTCTAACACGGTAGAAAGGGTTGAAGAATATTTTTAATGTGTGAGAGTGACGTTAAAGGGGTAATGATGATTGTCCTCTTTCAAATTCATGGCAATCGTCGCCATGGTTGGTGCAAGGCTTTGGAAATACATTTTGTCCTTTCCGTAGACGTTACATCCTTAACAACGTTGAAAATTACTTACTATTACTTCCACAGGGCACGTAAATCAAGTTTGTTTTAAACCTAACACTTGCGGGAAAACGTGAAGGCACGACATTAAAGGTAGCGCAAGTACGTTTTGCGCTGGTGAGAGGGAGAAATCAGTCTGGATGCTTTTGAGGATCACTAACGGGGGCTACTTAAGAATATGATCTACTGAGTGTACAATTTCTAGGGGCATTCACTACAAAGAAAGCTCATACAAACCAAGTTATGAAAGTTCTCGCAGGAAGATAAATTCTTCTAGAAGATGTAAGTCAATCAAAGTGATAGACATTCGGATTGTAAGAGAAAACAAACCTGTTTGAAGGCAAGTACCCAATGCAAAGTAGAAATGTTTCTTTCATCAAACTTTTATGTAGTTGGGTACTAATGCAAGTTTTAAACGGGTATCCTTAAACTTAAATTAAATTATCATGAGATTAGCACTTTGCAGGTGCTATTAGAATATGACATAAAAATCATCGCACCGATCATGTAACAAATGATATTATTAAAGTATTACCAAAGATGGTACTTACCATTCTAAAAGGTGAATCTCTATCGACAATGATTCCAAAGAACTTGATGATATTGTCGTGATTCTGATCCAGGGCTGTTAGATTGGACACTTCATTCAATCCTAAATTTCCACCAAGTGATTTGATAGCAACAGGGATCTAAAACAAAGCGTCGCTCGTTTAATCTGGATAATAGTGATCAATACAGACTGAACTGCTATAGAGAGAGTGCTTTATTTAACATCAAAAATTGTCTAAATCACTGTTAGAAACTATTTGCTTGCGCCATTAACATTATTCTTAAAAAACTCAAGCTGTCTTGGGACAGGCTGACAGACAGACAGTATTTGCTCAATGGAAGGCATAAATGTTCATGTTATCATCAGGCCTTCCGAATCTTCGACATTTCGCGCAACAGATGTCATCCTTTCCGCTCACTCCCACCCTCTGTAGTCACTCCACATCTTCCTTGACTATACGCTCTTCCATCTCCCATCCACCACTGCATGCATTACGATCTTGCATATGTCTCCATGCCTATTAACAATACAGCAAACTGATGCAACAAATTGAAGAGATGCCTTCGCGGTATTTCGTATAAAGGTTCTTTGAAAACCTTCACCCACAAATTTCGTTGATATTTGCTCAAAGCTTGTCTCAGTGTGATTACAAATATTGCTGCCTGCTCTTAACAGTTGACTTCAGAAAGCTTTTTCTCCAACAGGCGATAAATTTTATGGAGCTTTTATGTTAATTGATCTTCTCGTTTCCTATAAATTCATCGTAAGAGCTTTCTCATTTTACTTCACACGATTGCTGTATTCAGTGAATGGCGAAAACGTTTAGCTAAATGAATCCGTTACTCAACGCAACATGCAAATTTTATGTTAATCCTACTTACCCAATTTTATTACCCCAACGTTTCAGAAATGAAAATTGTCAAGTTGTGCAAATGAAACGAAATATAATTCTGTCATTAATCGCTTAGTCTCAATTTCCCTTGCCATTCTATACCGCAGATATTCGTTGTCAGGATAGGTAGAATTTGTCGCGTGGAACATTACGATACGCATTGGAACATAAAGTCGATAGATAATCTAATATACAGAAAATCATTTTTTATAGTCTGTTTACAGTAATCATAACCCTTGCTACCAATTTATTACAAGGCGTTTACCTGATTCGTTTTAAGCTAAGTTTAACTTTAAGTGCTAAAAGTTTTGTGGGGAAACAAGGCGTCATAGTGTGCCCTATATCACTCGCTTACAGAAGGATCTATATCACCACCCGAGAATTAAGCCACATGTCACTTAGTATCATTACAGTATCCTTACCTCTATAACTTGTCCTCCAACTTTTCTCTTCCATGTTCCTTCATTAACAGTTCCAAATTGGCCCTTACCAAGCTCCTTACCAATGTCAACATCGATGATTCTGATGATTACCGGTTCTGTCTGTAAAACTGCTGCAGTTGCTGGCAAAGTAACTTCTTTCGGTTTTGACTTGAATACCTTAGACATCAAAATGAGATCATTGCTGTATTTTATTATCTGTTACAGATATGCTACTATGATTAACGGCTATGCAGCGCTATTGCCTCATCTACTTTATACGCTACTATACCCTTAAGTTAGAACGGGCTTGGTTACTCGGTGGCAACGAGATATACCAGCACAGTATTTTCTACAAAATGCTAAACACACTTCTACAAGTTTACAGTATTAGACCTACTAATAGATCCCCTTGACTAAAGATACTTGTAAGTGTAATCGATCTATCAGAATCTTTAACATATCTTCAGTTATACCTCCAATAGTGAATCATTTTTGTGGCGACATTCAGAAAGCAATGTATTAAGCATGTCGTTGCAACCACGTAACCAAGGAATTTATGCCCTAACGAGAGTTTCCGATTTAATCACGTATAAGGGCAACACGCCAATATGGAGCAAGTATATGCTTTTGTTATGTCTGTAATCTTGTTCCGGTTCACGATAAAGACTTACTTTCAGGAGTACAAACTATAGTTGATAATGAAAAGGACTCATAGCAAGACGAGGTTATTTTTTGCTGCTTTTTCATTATCTGTTTTTTATATTCTTTTTACTTGTATTTGCTCCTACGAATGTCTAATTGCAACTTTATTATCGAATACGGGGTTGGAATATATGTTTGATTGAATGATTGTATTTGTCGAGACAAGGTAATTTACCCCCAAAACTCTCAAGACAGCTTAAAGCACAGTTGCTTTCAAAATGCACACACATTTTCCAAGATCTAAGATTGAAAATTATGATATTTATATATCTGGTATCATTTGAGGTAGAGGGCACCATTTGCAGTTCTTAAACCTAAAATATGGGAATGAGAGATGCAGATTAAGAGGAAGTGAAAGCTCTCTGATTGAGCTAACCAGTAGAAACTTTAGTTGGAACGATTACTTGTGGAACAACCTAACGTTTTTGAATCAAGTGACATGCCACCTAAATATTTCTAACTCACAAAACGTTGTAGTACTCATAAGGCTGCCTTGAAAGTCACTTTTTCTCATGTTGTACATTTGACTTCAAGACCAAACAATGGGAAGCCTTATAGTGACCACAGCTGATTTCACCAATGACATGCCATGCTCTATCCATTATATGACACGTGAAATGCCTTCAGTGCATGTTCTGAAAACGTAACTTGACGGGAGTAGTAAATATTAAAGTAGGAAAAGATATTGCAGCATTTGGCTTTTATTCTGACAAGTAGTGCGCGTGGGTGTATTTTTTAGTCATCCTAGCAAGATCTAAACTGACAGCGGAGCTGTCTCCAGTCTGCCAGAAGCTTCAAGAGCACAAGAAGATCAGGAATGATGGAATTGTTTAGATTTTGGTAAAAATGCTCCTTATAACAGAAATGGAATAAACATTCTGGAGGATTAAAAGAGAGTTTTTTAAAGTGGAGTTGGTGAACTATCTACTCTGTTGGACAAACTGAAATAGGTATTTTATTCATCCCACAGACAGTGACGCAGAGAGGATCTTTTTTGTTACAAGTCTGTTTGCTATCAACTAATGACGACTCTCTTTGGCTAAAAATGCATTTTCGAGGTCCTCTCTCATGGCTGAGTATCACTGACTGATCAAGGCACTTGATTTCTCATTACAGGTCATGTTTCAACCATCATGGGTTTCTTGTAGTATTTCGATGCCTTCAAGGTGTGTTTTCTTATGATGTTGAAGGGTAATTGCATTATTCGAATCATTCCATAATTTTTAATTGCATTATTTTTTCTTTGTTCGAAATTAAACAAGGTAATTCCGAAACAGCTTTATTAAAAACAGGACAGTATTGAAATAATAATTACGGCTGTGTGTAAAATACATCCTGGTTAATTTCTGTGGGTGTTGATTAGTAGGCGAAGTTGGAACAAAGAATTTAAATAATGCGTCGGAAATTGTTCCACGAATAAGGTATGCAACCCTTTGCATATTATTCAGTTTCCTTCTTACTTCTTTTTAACGCGATGCTTTTCCTATACTCAGAGAAGAGAATAGGTATTTACTTAGGTTTATATATTTTATTTCACGTCAATCAGAAAAGATGATAACACTGGTCAACACGATTATTGGTGTCAACAAACAAACATGTTGTCTGGCAAATTGATGGTGCTGATTCCGAAAATGACTTTAGTTTTTTAATCTTAGCTACCATTTTTTCTGTACCGGAAGTGCATTTTTGGTAAAAAGAGTAGTTTATGGTCTTGGGTAATTGCAAAATTTTGTTAATAAGGATGTCTCCAAGCCGAAACTGTTGATCTAATTTTGATTTACTTTATAAAAACACTCTAACTTTTAAATGTCTCCCCTTGCCTCTAAGCCAGATCATCTCTAGTGCTGAGTACAATATAAATGTACTTAACTAGTGGCAGTTGAAGTACAGATTGTGAGCAACAGTGCTCTGATGACATGGAAATGTCCTAGGACTTTATAAATGTGTTTGTTGCTGTTGCAATAAGTCGATTAAGATGATAATTGATTAAACTAGAAAGGAGAGAGAGGGCTTCTGGATGATGTAATGATGGAAGATGACTACTTCGTTCTTCATAAACAACAAGCACAGCAGTTTTTAAGGTACCATTAGAAGGCTGGAGATGACAACAGTATATGCAGTACTTTTTTTGGTATTAGTATAGAAAAATTATTGATCAACCACTTCTATATTGACCCTTAAAATAAAGGCATCCTTATACATTTCATGGTTAAAACCTGTAGTTAGTCAGCAATTGCATCACATCAATGTAAAAGTATTGCACTAGTTCTGTAATGTGATGTAGCGTTCTTTTAGTTTCTTTGCGTTATAGAATATGAATCCTGCAAGAAATAGCGAAAATATTACGTAGGCCCAATGTGTTTTCCCTAAATCGTGCAGTATTCATATGCTTTTGATTGAAAATTAGTGTAAAATAGGTACAAGATTACATTAAAAATAGTACTTTATATTGTCAAAACAGGTATGGAAGAAAACACGAGGATTGTTGTTGTTGTTTTCTAAGGCCGTGTTAAACAGTAAAACAGTTGCTCCACAGCTAAAAATTGGTGTTCCGTGCAATTTTATTGCTAATAATGAATGTTACAGAAAACAATGTATGGTTTTAAACATAGGGTTCAAAATTACACCTGTGCAAAACCATTCACTATATTTCTTTATGACGTGTCCATTAATTAGTGATTAAAATTATGAATAAGAACGTATGTAATTAATTTTATTTAGTAACTTATTCAATTTAATTGTATATAAAAAAGGGAGCAGTACGCAAAGTGACGTCGGCAAAATAAAATACTTCTTTTGGCTAGCTAGTGAAGAGGCACGAGATGGTCCCAAGTATGCGGATAGAGACATTGAGTAGTTTAAACTACAATAGCGACAAAAAAACTTTGAAAAGAAATGCTGTAGGGTATTGTGACAAGAAGGTACTTTAGGAAGTGAAATAATTGAGGAAGTAAACCGTACGCTTGAGTAGCGAAACATGCCGATGAAGGCAAGTTACGTGTACAGACAAATGCAGCAGATTTATGAAAATAAATTGCCTCCAAAGTTGTTATAAACACAGACAAAAACGGTAAGATGACGCGGCACTTTTAATAATATCGAGGCTTAGCAAGGATAATCAAAACCCATTTTTATTAGATTTTGTGTTCTTATCCATTAATCAGGTATTTACACTATGCTTGCTGTTGTCTGGCTTTTTGAAGATAGGCTGATAAAGGAACCTCGTTTGTGTGCGGTTTACAAGAGAGGCAAAAATGTATCAATAGCATTAAGGTCTGAGGATAAAAAGAAAGTACAAATATTATAAATAAAGGTTAAGATTAGTATTTAAATTAGTATTTGAAGTAAAAGTGAGCATAACCAAAACATATGCTGGTTTACTTGATATAGGATAGGATTTGTCAAATCCTCATCAATCAATACCATATACTTAATTGATTAATGACGCATATTAGGACATAACGATCTTAAGCACAGATTGGCAATTTAATCTGCATGGAGTGCCCAAAGGGTCAAAATATTAGTCACAATCCGTCATAGTAATATCCTGAAGACTATGGATTGAGTTCTTGCAAGGAACATTGGAGAACTTGGCATCCATTAAATTTATCCACGCATTTGCGGAGTAGACCTATGTTGAAAGGATCCATTATCGAATCCTCAGGTATGGGTAACTTACGAAGTAACCCATCCATCCCCAATAAACAATGTGTTGACGATGCATCTACCGGACAATGGGTCAAATGACGATGGATACCTGTTGTCCTGTAAACCAATAAATGTAAGAGGTAAGTCCTGACCACGACCCTAGATTAATGGCATTCTAATTCAAATTTAAGAATAGTTTCATAAGCATTTTGCTTTTATGGCCGTATCCTAGACAGCGCACGTGAACAGCGAAACAAACATTCTCGAATGACTTAGAAATTGTTAAGCAGGTGACCAATTGCTTGTATAGATTGTGAGTGACATTGATCGTCTCCTTTTCAATTTCATAACAAACCAAAGAGCACTTTGTCATAATGACAAAACAGAGAGCATGTTCAGCTCTAAGGGTGATAATAATGAGGCACCCTTTCATGTATGCTTTCTGTGAACAAACATGTAACCAAACGGATACGAACACAAAAGATTACATTGAGTAGTGCTAATTCCTTGAAAGATAGAAGTTGGGTTAGATGAAGTTGGGTTGATTGATATCAAATGTAAAGGTTCCATATCATCCCACTGTTATTTGTATTCTGCCTCCTGCCGGTTATATAGCCGGGTAGATTCTACTTTAAAAAATGAATTCCTTTAAACAAAGAAGTGATTTGGTTATAACAATACATATTTAAACACTATTGATCAAAACACTTTGAAAAAAAGGGAATAAGCTCCAATTATCCCATCCAACCATTACAAGTTGCATACCTTGTGCCATATATCCTTAATGCCACTTGGCTTGCTTATCCTCTCTATTATTTTGGAGAATCGCCTCAGGTCTGGCCCAGAAACTATACCAATACGCGATAAATCGCTTTTCGACACATTCTTGAAGTCATGGATTTTCATGACATGCAATTGATTCTGGAATGGCAAGAAAAATGCCTCCAAGTTCTCATCTTTTAATACTTCATACACATCAACTGCTTTAGTAGACATCCTTGCACCTTTTTTATAACAATGACACTGGACTATGAACCAAAAAGAAGCTAAGTAATTCCTCCGTGAACGTGCGCAGGTCACATTAAATCTCTTTCAGACTCCTAGCCTCTCCAGAGATTCCAGTCAGCTGCCATAAAGACATCTTTATTCCTCATGCGTATGAAATCTACTTGGGTTTTCGCCTGAACTTGACGAAATTTAGTTGAACTAAGTTTGTATGGAAATATCCAATAATCTTTTCCATGAAGATGTTCGCTTACTTCATACTTCCACTCATACTCTTTGTTGCCTTTGCCATACTACTACATACTACTTTACAGTGCAATATTCTGTCGCTTGAATCCAACAACTTCTAAATGTTCGTTCATATTACTTCGGATGGTAAACAAACACAAAAAATGGAATCGCTTTATGGTCTCAGTGAACCTTGACGTTGTCCTCGCTTGTTGTTCGTGTTACTCCAACCATCAAATTGCATTTTAAAGAAGAAAAGAAAGCAGAGGCCGTAAAGAATAATACAAATTCACGTGTTAGAAGCTTAACAAAATCGGCGCTAGAATCTCGAAACGAGGTTTTTAAACAAGAAACACATGCCTTAAGGCAATTATGGCTCTTACACGGGGAAAATTGCCAAGAGTTTTAATAGGAACGAAATTCTATGAAGAAAAGTCCACCCACTTGGATAATCAGCACAGGTAGTTTAAATTAGGGGAAAACAGTTGTTGATTTAATCCCTATAGGTTTGAGTTCTTGGTTTATTAGAAAAACCTATAAAAATGTGAGGGGGATATGAGCTCACTTTTGTTTCCATGCAAGAGTTTAGTCAGCATACACATTTGGTATGTTTTGCCCGCGTTTCTTTGTGAGGCTAACAGTTGTCAGTGAGTCGAAGATGTCTTAGGCAGCAGACAAAACATTCAGAAACACCTAACAACTTTCTTTAATGATATAGAAACCTTCTGTCTTAACAATTATCTTGGAATGAATCCGAAAACGATGTTTGAAATGACTAGAGTATGGATGTTTAACCATAAGACCTTTTAATCAATCAAAGCGAAGTCAACCCAACATAAAGCTAGATGATTCTTTGTGCAATATATCGCTATGTAATATTTAGTTTCTCTAACTAAAGAATATAATAGAACACAATGAGATTCATTTTAGATAACCCATATCATTGAAAAGAAATACAGAAAGTACTTCAATAAAATTGGTTGATTATCCTCAAAGTTGCTCTGATTTTCAGTCGAAGAAAATGGAGTTCTTAATGGCATCTTAAACGACTGGAACCTGATTTTTATTGTTTGAGCAAGAAATACGAAAAATATATTTAGCAACTCGCCATAAGATTGTGACGTCGAAAGGTGGACATTAATTAAGTCAAGAAAAAGGCGAATTTTTCTACATTATAACCTTTCGTAACGTAAAAAAAACCCCAAAAGAATTTATTTCATCCCTATTTGTAGCTATAGCTCGGATAACCAGTAAAAGCTTTTATTACGTAACCTGATTCAAACCGCTTCCTAACATGTTTTTTTTGCCAGATTTCTCAACAGCAAAGTCTGAGACCCATAATTATAGAGAGAATCCGTTGAATTTAATAGTCAAGAAATTAATATCATCAAAAAAAATTATGTTGCGGCTATGGGCTCTCCGGTAAGACACTATCTTAGCTCTAGGTTGTAGGAATGGCAAAGATCTTGATGCAAATGAGAATGGACGTGCCAATGGGTGCGAAGAAAGGTCAATGTTTACAGTTTTGGACGTATCTACTTCAAATTTAAACTAGGAGCTGGCTAGGGCCATGGTTCACTGTCAACGGAAGATGGGTCTTAAGGTAGTGCACGTTAAGACCATTTGGGCCCTCTTTATAATAAATATAATGCAATTTATTTTGCGATGCTCAGAATGTGTGACATTTACATTGTGCAGCTGAATGAAACTTTTATTGAAGTGGATGATAGCTCTTTCAAGTTGTAAACTATGTGCATCGTGGCTTAGCCTGTTTTACAAAATGTTCTTTAGTCTATTGCTTCGTCTACAAGAGTACCTGCGTACTTCCCGCTGGTAAGACAAGTACGTCACATTTGATGATAACGTTATTAGGCTCATCATAGCACATATTTTCCTGTAACACGAAACATAACGCACTATTTTGCGGCACGAGATTCGGCAGAGCTAGAGCGCCCACGTTGAATGTTTAACCTGTTCCAAGCCATGTCAAAAGGGCTGTATCCAAAAATAGGCAACTGCACGGCTTTCTTTGATCGGCAACTTGAAAGACCCAAACTACACTGAGTTGACCAGAACTGTAATCCGGACACTGGACGAATGCCTACTACCTGTTTGACTGAAAAGGGATTTTCAGCCCTCATAGACATCAAGACAGAGAGACCTACTTGGTTAGCATAACCTTAGAGAACCTCAGGCTTCGAAACGTTCCTTATTAACTACATTGCCAAAAATAACATACTTTGATATCAAGATAATAATTCTGGGATTCGTGAGCCAGTTTGTTACTGCGGTTGAAATGCGTTTTGGAGTAGTAATTCGAGTAGAAACGGCCGTCACTTGCGTTGTGTATCACTGCCATAATTGCTCCAGTATATATCAATGTGTAAAGTGACACGAAAATAATTCGAATAGAAATTTTGCTCAAAATATCAGTCGAATCCATGAGTTTTCACTGAAAACACGCACAGCATTTCATACTTGACCTTTAAAAAGAATATGTTTAATAATTGGCCAGTGATAGTAGATATGCAAGTGAGGACCTATGCCATCGATGATATTATTATTGTATTAATGTTATCTTTCCCGTTGGCTGTTTTTAAAATATGTATTCTTTATTATTCTCATCCATACAATATCTGCTTCATGCCCCTTCCCAAAATTTATACAAAATGTAAGCAACCAGTTAAGCAACCTCAGCACTAACTTCAGCTCGAAGTTAAGCAGCTCGAGTTGCAGAGACGAAGACTGAAGATCGACGTCATACAGGTGCAATTCTATCTTTGCTGGTAAATTTTGAGTTTTAGAGTGGAAAATGTCTTGGTGATTAGGAAACATTAAAGTAATCTAAGAATACAACAATGTGCAAAACAACCAACGATACCGAAAACTTTAGTCTTGGCTATATGTTGGTGGAGGGTCTACGTTCTTTCAAGAAGGGACCCAGTCGTCAGGAGACGGCCTGGAATTGCTTCTTCGTTATGGTTTTGTGCAGTTCTACTTTTGTTTTGGTCTAAGACACAAAATTGCCAATATTTTGCAGTTATTTTGACTGTACGAAGTTTTGAATGTGAAGGGGCTTTTAATAATGTCATGCAACTACTTGATACAGCAATGAACCACTTGTAGGCAAAATGTTGATAGGTGATGATGGAGGCAATAGTCGAGTGCTCACAGCAGCTATTTCATAACCCTAAGGATATCACATTAAGAGGTGTGAATCCCAGTTGTGTTATAATATGCGTGAGCACAATATGTTGAGCTTTACCAAGCCAATGTGTAAAACTGAGATGTGGCTATGATGGCAAAACGGTGTCTGGGGTCTGGAAGAAGTGGATCCGAAAAAGTATTAATAGTAGACTTGAGGTACGGGTCAAAGAGCAGTTGTAAAGCAACTTTGAAGCTACCTACTACAGTAAATGTGTTATGTAAATGCGGTGAACTTGACTTTTTCTTTCTTATAGAATTCTTCTTGATAGCATGGAGACGATAAAGGAAGTGAGAATTTTTATTTAACTACAGTCTACAATTGCAAAGATTTTAACGTAAATAGAATTCAACATTATCTCTCCTCTAAACTTTATCAACTTTGTTAACTCTCAAGACATTCTTTTCGGTGAATAATTTTGCAAGTAAGTATGAGCCTTATTTCTCTTTGTCACTGTGATGAAATTTACTGGTGCCCACTCCTCCATTTTGCTCTGATTGTATACAGGCTAGAATTAGTAATTCGACAAAGATCCTGATGATAAAATCGCCATTGTGAAACTAGGCAGTTTTGTCGCTTATGACCTCCATACTACCCCAAAGAAAATGAATGAACAACAGCCTCGTTTCCATTCTAGTGTATTATATTAATTCTATGTGCCAACCGGCTTTATGTGAACCGCTGACCGAGCTTCTGTAGTTGAAAACCTTTTGTCCTCTGTGCAAATTAGGCGTAGCCCAGAACTGATTGGGTTAGATTTGGCAAAACAAGACACAAAATCAACAGCAAATGGGCTAGAAGCCCTTAACTATGGGGATTTTCGTTACGATTGGGCTAAATGTATTCTCATCCTGCCTTCCCCACGAAAACAGCGAGGCCCGACGAAGAAAATGAAATTTGACTTCTTTGGGTCGATGTCGTGTAGGAGTCGATTTGTAGTGTAGTTGGGCCGTTTAACGGCCCTTCATACTAAGATTTGCAGGACCTCAAGTTTATCTAACTTGTCACAGTGTTCATATAAGATATTATTCAGTGTTTGATCACTAATCAATGCAGGCTTATGCCACTAGGACCTTGGACTTCTTTCTGCTTGAATACATGTCTGAACCGGGAGTTCTGGTAGAGGAGATAGACTCACAACTTGTGCGTCTTGTGCAAAGTTCTACGAAAGAACTGGATTAAATATTCATCATGAAGATACATTAGGGTATATTTCAACTTTTAGCCTCCTGGAAGTGTTCTGTCGTTGTCACCACAGTCGCTACAATGGCAGCAAACATGAAGTACTCAAACGTTGGATTTTATTTAATATTCGGATTTTGTACCTTTTTTATTTGGTCAGACTTGAGCTTTTTCGGTGAATTAGCAGAGCAAGGACCAGTTTTAAACACTACAAATATAAAAACTGTTAAGTTACGAATGCAAGATCATCTTGCCCACTACATTTACTTACCACTTTGCAAATGGCTGAACGAAAATTTTGGCATTTCGAATATTCCTGGAGTTACACCGAATCTCATCACGGGAATACACTTCTGCTTGGCACTTATTGCTGGTAGGTTCTTTTCGCACCCTAGCATATTTTGGCGTCGGTTTGCTGTTATAGTCTATGAAATTAGGGGATGCTTGGATATCCTGGATGGAGTGGTTTACAGAGCACAAAATAATAAAGTGGCGTTCGTCTCTGGTTGGGGAACATACGGTTATCTGATCGATGCAGGCGCTGATACCATTGGTGGTCTCATGATGGCTGCGGGGACTTTACACTTCCTAAATAAATATCCCCCTCTAAAAAACCCGAAGGACTACATCAAAACAAGAGGGGATTTAGAGAAGGGGATGAAGCTGTTGCCAGAGTCTTCATCGGATGGTGAAGCCGAGCAAGACCATGATCATCCATGGATGAAGAGATTTAGCAGGAGAACCGTGAATATTACAGTGTTACTATTCGTGATTCAAGTGTTGGTCAGGAGTGGACTTTGGGACCATTTTCAACACACCTATAACGATTTGTTGGAAAAGCCAATTGTTGGGGTGTCCTTGGTGAGTCTCTTACTTTTTTATTACATCTTAATGTTAGAATATCCATGAAAGGAGAAATTAAATTGTATTTATCAACAGTCCTACATACGCTCAGGCCAACAGTATTACCATAATTGTCGTACCAAGATTTCATAGGGTAAAATATTGTAAAGTATGCCCTAACAACTTACATTTTAAGAAGTAACGTTAGTGGTATCGATATTATGAGGATAAAATTCTGAGATTTTTTAAATGTAAACTTCGAACTCAGACCCTGCCAGCATAGTAAACCTATTAACTCGAATCATTACAATTGAGTTAGGAAATGTAGAGTCATATCAAAGTCCAATAAGACAATTAACAGGCTGGATAAAATCGTAATGTACCTCTCTGGGAAAATTCATGTGCTTTGAGGTTCTCGATGAACCATTTTGGAACCAGATATCCGACAAGTACGCGGTACAACATGTTATTGTTCTCTTCGCAGAGATTCATATGTTATCAACAACCAATTGAAACTCGGGTTAAGGCAGGTTTTAAAGTTTCAGTTGTTACTTTGATACCAAGTATGTTTTTGCGAGATATACCCTACTGGCTATTACTTTTTGTGGGATAACAGTGGTATGTTTCTACAACTTGTGGGTTTACTTGCTACGCGCTCTCAAAAAGTTTGCACGAATATGTCAATCTTCTCGAATACAACACAAGAAAATAGCGGTACGCTAACGAAGACCCAGCACCGGCCAGTTAGCAATTCCGTGGGAAGATAATGTCATTTTGAGATTTCTCAGCAGCCAGTGGGGAACAATAGTAGCGGTAACGTCATGTGGGCATTGATGTCTCATGTGATATGTTGATGGAGATGCAATGGGGCTCAGTTATTTTGGATGTATCCAAGTTGAATCCAGTCATGTAAATTATAGAAAGAGGTTAAATCCTGGTTAGTCAAGGTGTGAACGTCGGAGGAGCATTGCACATTGCCCATATCCTATAGGGCTGCAATACATTACAGAAGCAACCATGTGATATCAGCATTAATCATATCATCGTCGCCATCGGCATCAGCTTCGTTCTTAATCCATCGATTTATCATATTCTTTCTAAGTTTGTTGGAAGGAACCAACAATCCTAACAAGTGACAAATGGACCTTTTTGCGTTTATCATGCATCGTATGAATATTTCGGAAATACTGAAGACCTAGCCCCTGTTTTTTTGGAAGTTCAACTAAATTTTAAATTTATAGGCCTTACGATGTTCTGAGAAGATTGTTATTGAAGCAAATGATTAACGTGTTCGGGTTGCTTACAACTTAAACGGAGAGCAATGACGTTTCGTAAGTTATCATTTTGATTTATTAAATGTCATATAGTTTCTCAACTTTCTATACTGAGCCTCAAACAACACGTTGTAACGTTGACAATTTTATTTAAGTCGTAATTTTCAGGTAAATGGATAAGAAAAACGTGGGTTATTTTCAGCACTAATTCAAATAACTTTAAAGCGAAAGTCTTAAAAGCTATCACGTTTCAAGTATTTTGACATAGATGATATAGGCCTATTTATATACATGCTCTAAAACGGATACTTTTGGAACCAGACCTACGTTAGTTAGTGGCCCTAGAGACTTGTTTTCAATAACATCTAATCCACTCTGATTTGAATACTCATCAAACTAGTATTGTGTCTATGATTCAAGTATCTATTTCTACAGTTTGTATCCTCACCCATGATATACACCATCGGCCCACAGTTGGCAGGTTTTTATATTGATACGATCTCGAGTTACTGTATACATATCTTGACCATGTTTTTGAACGTGATGAGTTAAGAAGTGATCACGCAGCCCTTCGTCTTATATGGAGTTGGGAGTACATGCTTTCACAGTAGGTGTTATGATCATTTCATTTAAAATGTAAACACCTTTGTTGTCAGCGACATATAAATAAAAGAATAAACCTTCTTAATTTTTGGAATATTGCAATGAATGCTTAAATACGTTTGATGAATTATTAAATTTCTTTGAACAATGTTTATGTGATATGACAGACATTCACATTAGGATATTAATTTGGCTGCAAATTACTGGAATTTATCTGTTAACACATGAAAAGTAAATGGTTGTTTTATGCAGTTTTCAAAATAGGTCAAGTGTGTAGGCCTACCTGTAGGTAGTTTTTTTTGTAAGAACACAAAGCATTAAAATAGTAACTTTAAGAACATTATAAAGAAGGGTGGGACTTAAATTGGACTGATACTAAGAATAGTTGTTAGGTTGTAGCGATGCTAGTAGTTTAGTGGATGGAAATGGTGTGTTAATATGATTATGAAAATTTTACTTTTTTTTTCTATGATTTTGCTTGTTGTTTTAAATCTAGGCACTGTGTTTTGGAACTAGTTAGTTTTCTAACTAACTTAAGAATTTGAAGGCTTAATATTACTAGAAGTTATGAATTTATTAAACACTTTTTCAAGCTTCTTTACCAATATCTAAAGGTGTTTAAGCCTCAATCATTCTAAATTATCTTAAAAATGTAGATGTATGCCGAAACTGGATTATTCTGCATGCATTGGTTTCCTTACTACAATGTAAACCAATGAACCCTTCATGCAAATTTTTACTGAAGCTCTGGCCTTTGGCAGTGGAGATTATCTCATTTAACAAAATATCTCTTTAAAGCAGTGCTATGATATCCTTAAAACTAAAGGTTTACTGCTAATATTACATTTGTAACATCTTTGTATGAGTATACAGGATTTCAATTTAATTGGCTGGTGTTACTCTTAGATGTCTGTTGAAAATATATTAGGGTGCAACTTTATTATGCCTTGTCTCGAAATTGCTCTCTAGGGAATTTTATGCGTTACTTACAATTTACAAGTTGAAACAATTTTCTCTATAAACATCATCCTAAAGTTACTGGATGCGCCTTACTTGCCCATCCAAGAATGCCACTTTCTTCCAAAGGGGAGAGAAATTGGAAGACTGTAAGATATAGGTAGTGAATAATTGTTTGTGGCAAACGGGGAAACAGTTCTGGTTTAATACACTTGTTTAAGATCCATTTTTGTCTGTGTGTGTAAACACTTTTTGGCCTTAGCAAGCAGCTTAAGTGATTTTGATAGTAGCTGTACATTTGGATTTCATTGTAGGCCAAACAAGCTGAAATTTTAAATCTTCATAGCACCTGGTTTGTATTGTGGCTTTGGAAAGTAAACAGTGGAGATGCTTTCTTACACTATGTGTTAGTGTCAATCTTTGCAGACAAATTGTGGGTATGTTGTTATTCTAACTTTGTTACTGTAAGAAGAGTTGACTCAATGTGTATGTTGTATCTCCACCTTTTTGCTAATATTTGGTATTGTAAGTTTGGTATATAGGTATTCAAAGTTATGAGAGAAGGACAAGAGTGTATATTTTACTGCCTAGGGATAATGGAACCACAAGTCCCATGTACCATCACTAGAAACTGTTTCCCACAATATCAGCACTTCAGAAGCTGCCTTTCAGCATTTGATGAGCTTATAGAGAATGGAAGAGTTTCTTCAATAGTATGTTATGTTATGAAATAGTACTGTCATCAGTTATTACCACTAGATTGGATGCTTCCAAACAGTCAAATTTCTTTATCAACCAAAGAAAAGAAAAGATTTCAAAGCTTGCTGTTTGTGTACAGTGTCTTTAAAATTGAGAATTGTCAGAACAATTGTGTTAGTTTGATGAATTCATCTTTGACTTTTCCATATAATAAAGGCACCCTTTTATCAGTGCCATTCAAAATTTTTAGGGGAAGTGGAAAGTATATGATTTGATTGACTTTACTTGAAAGCCCAGACAAATGTGCCTGCTGCTCTCTCTTAAGTTCTCAGAATAAATATGCTGTTTCTTCTCTCGCAAGAGAAATTTCAGAAGGTACTAAATGCATGCAATCTTCCCTCGTTTAAAAAACTTTTTGGGATTTGACATCAATTGCTTAATGTTTTCATGAAAATAATAGACCTACATTTGTGCTTTCATATGAGAATTAAAAAACTAAAGATAATTGAATGAGAAAACCTAAGTGGCTATTGAGAATAAAAAGTGTAACAACTTCATAATATAGATCCATATTTACTGAAATTGTCTTCAATATGTTTTTTAAGGGAAATTTCGTATGTAAATTTTGAGCTTGAAGAATGTCCATCATTTTTCTGAGTTCTCATTTATGGATGATACATCAACCACATACAGTTTCATCTTTAAAACATTTCATAGCCAAAAGGATTCAATGTCACACACATTGAGAATCACTGGAGCAATAGATATTGTGATGGAGCTTCCAGAAAAAGTAGTCTTCCAAGCATTGGTGCAACTTGGAAGAAGTTGATTCTGAAAAGGACCAAAAACCCTTCTCATTTATGACATTTTCAAGGGAAAATGAACACGTAAGGCCAATTGATCTCAGTTACTGATTCCTTGCCTGTTTTGTACCTGCAAATCTGAAAATGAATCCCAGGCAAAGTTCCAGCAAAGCTGCCGCTGATTGGAAGGCTTTGGGGTTGGTATGTATAGCATGCAACACAACTAAGTGGAGAGTGAATTTTAGTTTCACTAATGTGAAATTTTTACTTTACAAAAAGAAAACTGTTGCATTTTCAGTGATTCACTCTCTTGTATTGGAGGTAGCCAAACAAGAAGGAAATGATTGAGCAGGGATCACTAGAGGTGGAAGAACAGTATCTGATTGTATGGTTGCAATAACACATTGTAACAAACATGCTGATACACTCAAAGATGATGTTCCCAACAACTGTGTTTTCATCTCTTTTATTTCACATTGTAGGTCATATTTGGGACATACTGATATGGAAATTGAAACAATAATCCAAAATTTTAGTCCAAGTTTCGCATCTAAAATTATCGAAAATTTAGTGGAAATGGCCAAAAATGCCATGTCCCTGAATTTCTTGTTTGAAAATTTCATTATCTAATGTTTTTATGCAAGTGACCACTCACAACATATGTAGAGAGTGGTGCAACCAGCCCTATGTATAAGAAGAGAGGCAATTATCGAATGGATTATTGTAGAGACCAACATATGTCCCATTTGAAGAAAGGTGTGTTCGGCTTGATAGCTTTTTTCGAGACTCTTCTGATGCCAGCTGATATTTGCTTATCCCTACATAATGCTGATTATGCTTGTCTGGCAAGCGTAGGTTTTAACCGAAAATCTATATAGGTTTTTCTGTTGTCTTCAGCTTTAACTTTGCCAGCTTGTGAGTCTGGGGACAATAGTATAGGTCATGCATTTTCACATCTGTTACCCATTGGGTAAGTTTTTTCTATGTTTATTGTTGAGGGGGGCTTTGTGTGTTGGCTGTGAGAATCGAGGTAATTATACACAGCATTGATCAAGTGTTACGTAAATTTCATGCCTAAGCTCGATTGCGAACGGGATTCTACCTGGTAATACTTAAACTATCACCTTAAAATCCTGATTTCTGGTCAAACTCTGTAATAACCCTTTTACAAAGCACGTTTTGTATGTATTTATTGTCACAAAAATGCAATGGAGGTCACGCTTTTAATTTATCTTTCAGATGTTTTTGCGGATTATGATTTACATTGGACCGCCCATAATAGCAATTAGTGGACTGATTTCTCAACTCCATGTCATTCAGGTAAGGATTCAGTTTAGTTTTGTTCCTGCAAAGCAGCCGTTTATTGTCGTTCCTTTCCTCTGTGATGACTTCACTGCGTGACAAAGTCTTCTGGTCTTGTAAGTTCTAATTTTAGAATATCACTTGTAAAGTACCAAATTTACAAGTGAACTTGCCGTCAGTTCAGTAGTTTGTTTGTATGTTCCGCCCAAAACTTCCTCGGGTGCGCTATCTAATACGCCCGTAAATAGGAAAAGCATTGAAAACTTGCAGCAAAATACTACCCTTTCTATCAGCTTCTTTCTTCAAAGTTTTTCCAAGTTTTGAGAAACAAGCTCGCAGCTTTCAAAACAATTGGCCTACAAACACTCATTTCCGAGCATTAATTACGTATTTCTCCTTCATGTCAAAATTCATATTAAGTTGAAATCAATCTGCTTGTTTCATGAATATCAGCGATTTCAACAACGCCATCGAAAGTAGAGACAAACATTCAGTCTTCAAAATGAAATTCTATCAGTGACGTGGCGTTCAAAGAATGCGGAATGTACTACATGATCAGAAACAGTTCTAAAAATGAGAAGGGAGAAAATTGGCAGCTAGGTGTTGTGTTAAGTATGTGGCAAGCAAACAACAGTTCCCATACGTTCAAAACTGCAAAGGCCCGCGATAACCTCAAACGAGGCTAACATCAAATGAATAAATTTCTTCAATGTACCGTCTTCATTATTATACAGCGAAGAACACAAAATTTGAATGCGATGATAATTTTTTAGAATTTAAGTTGTTTCCTCGTCAAAACCGTTATTGAAGTCGGAAAAAACAACAACGAAGGCGCAAGCTGTATTTGGAAAAATCATTTAAAGAACTATTTACTTACCAGTACCACTCGTAACCTAGTGCCACTCAACGATGTTTGATAGCATTGAGCTTTTGGCGACTTGAGATATTTTACCGTGATGGCAGTAGTTGCACAAGTCACTTATAATGTTCGTATTGAAAACTAACATCTTGCAGATAATATCACTGTACCACTTAATCTGTGGTCAGTTCCCATTCCTACACTCTTGCTGTAACTTGCACAAAACTTTCCAGTTTTCAGTATCCCATGCCCGTTGGCCCCACAGTAGTTTAACACACTTTTTCGGAGAATAAATGAAGGGAACTCCTTCCCATTTGCGGAACGTTTAAATGCATGGTATCTTTGCTGATGAGCGTCTGTCAGATTGTGTATACTTTATTCTCTTCATTGTAACAGTTTGCTAGGATCAGTGCCTGGTAGAAACCCGTAGCAAATTACACCAACCATTTTATGGTGTTAATTATTGTTTGGCATTCTTTTTCAGGTGAGAGCTATGCTAAACAGTTGATGTAAATAATGGTGGACTGGAGGCAACTACTACTACAATCGGAGCAAGCCTGGATTGAATAGATCGGTTTATCTTGATACAAGCTTTTCACAATCTGCTCTTGTATGTTAAGTATGTTTGGGACAGCATCCACCTCCTTTGGCATAGTTCCAACATTCAATTTGATGCAGTGTTGCGATATTTTTTATGAAGAGTGGTGTAGAGTGAATCTTTCCTGTAAAATAACTTTAAACCTCTTATAAGTGTTATTCTTGAAAACCTAGGGCAGTTTATATCTTATATATACAGATCCACATTATCAGTAGAATATCAGTAGAAAATCTTCATAGTAATGCCGTGGCCCACAAACATGTTTTATCCATAGATAATGGTCACGTTTAAACACTAGGGCATTGTACTCCTTACTTCTTATGAACGAGCTTTAGTTTCTGAAGGACTGTAGCCTCGATATATCATGTTACAAGTCCTTTAATCTTCTGTAGTGTAATAGACACTGAATATAAGTAGATTTAATGAAGTGGTAGATATAAGTACATAATGATACTAAATACATTCATAAACCGTATACACAAGATAAGCAGTAGATCCATTATTGCTGTTTATTTATATAAAAAAATTAACCGATAAGAAAATTTTATGTAGTATAGTTGATTATTAATTTCTATGTAAAACCCTTGATTGCCTTTAGACGAGTTGTACTGTTGGGAGATGGATAAACCTGAAAAAGTCACTAGCTCACATAAGCGAACGATAGTCCAATCGGCGCTAGAGGACGGGGATCTTATCGCTCCATCTTCAAGAGGGAAGTCCAAGTCATTGTTTTAAAGGGGTATTTCTTGTGGATGTCCCACCTACCGTTTCTTTTTACGTTGGAAATTTTTCTTTCTGATGCATGAACGGGAAACCCGTCAACTTAATAATGGCCAACGAAAATGGTTGGTTATTCGGCGAAACTCGTAGAGGATGTGATGCGAACTTATCTTCTTACAAGGGGAAGAGAGGTTGCTGTTGATACATTAATAGGCTTTATCAGGTCGTCTCAAAGTCGTATTGTCTGCGGCAAGAATTTCTAAACAACTACAAGCACAATCCTCAAGCTGGGTTTTGGTGCTCTTTTATATTTTTGAGATCCCGAGTAGATCTCGATAAGGCCAGCACGAGGTCTTTAAAAATCCTCTAGTTAAGGTAAACATTAGACAACCTAATCCTTGCCAGGCTATGCTACCTGTAGCATGCGTGATTGATTCTCCCCACGTCTATTTCGTAGTTGATTAGTTTCACCATCATGCAAGACCCTTCGCAACCCTGGCAATAAATCACTTGTTTTAGAACCAATCCTATCGTTGATAACATGCTGTGACACATGGATGAAAATAGACATAGTTTATCGTTGTTCAGTCATGAATTGTACGTATCAAATAGAGAGATGGGAGATACTGTAGACTTTATTTAAAAAAGCTGCAATAGAAGGCCAGCTCGATGACGTTTGACTTCCTTTGCGGATGCTTTAACGGAGAGGTACGCTTTCCCCCTATGCTTCCAACGAGTAGCTATGAATTAACTCGCGGGTAGTAAGAGTTACAGTACCATGCCAGACTCAGTTCAGACCCGTTAAGACTTCCTTTAGGTTACTGCTAGGAAACTATTCAACTTTAATACGTGTTGGGAAACTTTTAACTTTTGCTAGCTTCGTCAATTTTATTGTAACTAGTTAGCTAAACATTTCTTTATTGCAACTATTAATTGATTGCGGCAAGATAGAGCAACTATATCCTTTACAGTACTTAATTGCAAGTCCCATTGTTGTTAATAATCATGAAATTCGATTTTGAGAGCTCGCACTGACAGACTTGAGCAAAAGAAACAGCTACGGAGACAGATTACAAGATCATACATTATCACTCTGTGTTAGCTTATTATTTGGGCCAATTTTTATTTTCATTCTTTTCTCTGGTCTAGTTTCAGTTGTAAAATGGCAATACTCAATGGCCTCTTGCAGTTAGGTTTGACATCACCCTATTGTCTCCACGCATATCTGTTAAAAACGGTAATATTTCTTATTTGCAGCATCAGTCTCCAGTTACAGTAGGGATAATGCACGCATCTGGCGATATTGCTGAATAGGTTATTGCCTCCGTTATTTTACTGGTTCATACGTCTCGAATAGCATCCGGAGCATTTGGAAGCGATTTCTTTAATCGACTTATTTCTTAAGCCGTGAGAGGCGGTCCTACTGGACGATCGAGCCTGCCTCATTTCTTGCTTCTCTGCCCTTGTTGGTGCTCCTGGAGGCCCCACCTGCCCTTTATTTTTTAGTTAGTGTGGTGGTTTTACTGTTTATTTTGAGTAGTTCCAACATCTTGCATCCTTCTCTTCAGCATATGGCTTTGTACTCTTGGGTGCCTAATAGAGGGGGGGGGGTGGAGAAATCCCAAAAACTTAATAAACGGGGGGGGGGGGAAAATGACCAAAAAGGAAGTCAAGAAGCAATGCTTAGACTGCAACTCCCTAAACGTAGGGTGATACAACACAAACAATAGCCAGTTATTCGAAGTCATGGCAGTCTCCTACGTGCCTTCCAAGATTTAT
>JAAAKM020000498.1:497634-542383 GCA_010016025.2 Alatinidae sp. Z8VKAUB7J3
GGGTAAATAGGATTGGAAAATTGGGAAAATGTTACCATAGTCTGTGTGCCTAAAATAGTCAATTTCAGGAACTGCAACGTACTGGAGAGGAGTGACACTGCTATCAATACCTGGAGAAATATATCATCAAACAAATCTTAAACCCATGCTTGATGGTGTGGATTAATCCCTCCGTAAAGAGAAAGCTGATCCTTTTTTTGCAATGCATTGCCGAGAAGTACCAGGACTATCAGGTACCATTTGCAATACGTTTCATTGATTTTAGCAAGGCTTTTGATAAGATTTACAGTAAACACTTTGAAAGATTTTTGTTTTATAAGGAGTACCAGTAAAACTGGTCTCTTCCATCAAATAGATCTATGAGAACTCTCGGCGGCTGCGTACGGACAGAAAATGATCGCATTAGCTGGTTTCAGGTTATCACAGGCGTGGGACAGAGGTACATCCTCTCTTGAATAATTTTTGCTCTTGACATTGACTGGGTGTCTTTTGCAACGAGAGATAAGGGTATTTCGTTGATTGAGGCTAGCTGCCACTCTAAATTTGACTTTCCCATCGTATTGTGGCCACATCAGGTTCAATGGAAGGCTTACAAGATCTTGTCAGTTCAATCAATGAAAATGCAGGCCAAATCGAACTCTGGAAAGAAAATTAAAAACGTGCTTATAACTACCCACAAGGTACACGAAGACGTAAATGTAAGCCAGTACACAACTGAATATGTTAACAAGATCACTTGCCTTGAGAGTTCGGTGGAGAACCGTGGTAAAATGGACGGTGCACTAAGTTCTCGAATTAACGAAGCCTCAAAAAGCATTTAATCAGTTAGGGGGATCTGCAACACCAGAAAATTCTCAATAAAACTGAAGCTCCACTTTTACAAATCAAATGTGTTGTTAACAATGTCATGTGGATGTGAGCCTTGGCGTTTGAAAGTCAGCCTAGAAAAGTTGGGTTACGCAACAGATTTATGCCCACCATTTTTCAACTTTGAAGTCTTGAAGCGAGAAATTTTTCCACTTTTACCTTTGTTACGTCCGTCTCTTGATAGTTGCATTTTGGCTATAAACTTTTTATAGGCTCAACTCTCAATATTAAACTAAAATATGGTAGCGAGGTAAAAAATTATGCTAAAATGCAACTACAAAGGGCTATTTTCGATGACAAGCAAATAAATTTCACAGTGTTACTTTAAGAAAATTACTTAATTTTTTACCAAAAGTTTCTAATAGGTCTCCTCCTTCACTAAGCAGAAACGTATGAGAAGAAACCCTAGCATAACAGAGTTTAGTTGAGTAAATCATACTCTCGTTAAACGCTCCTTCGTTCGGGTTAAGAAAAATACAAGGGGCACTTACCAACCACAGCATTCGTCGTCTGATCATTTTGGCTACTCTTTTTCACAAACCGTGCACTCCTGCAAACGTTCAAAGTGGATTTAGGATCCTGGATCAAGTCTTTTTTACTTATTAAAATTTAGTTTACAGTTTACTAACACATTCATTCAATAAAAGTTAATTAAAAAACACAGCCCTGCTGATTTGCACGTGGGAGTAACACCCAGAAGTATTGGCAAAGCAATTCTGCTGCCATCTTTAGTTTGTGATTTTCTACACAGGCATTTGCAAACAACATTCAACAAACTGTTCTTTACAAATAACAACACTTTCCCTCTCAGCCGAGGTACACGGGGCTGCAGAATCAAACGCACACTATTTTTAAGGGAAGCGTTATTTTAGACACGTCAAAGACGGAGATGGGTTATTTCAAGAAGTAAAAGAAATGTGAGACCTTACTATTACCGGTAAGTTATAAGCAAAGTATTTATATTGAGAAGTTACAGCCACGTAAAAGTAGAGTGTGGTGTTCAATTCGGTTATGTTTGAATTTTGCCCCACTGAAAGCCAATAAATGTCGGCTTTCTGCTCTTTATCTATTTGAACAGACTGTTGCCCTATGTTTCTACCAGTATTCTTGTTACGCGATGTAATTTGAATACTTACACGACGTAGTAGAGATACAGTGTACTCCCCCCTTGTATTACTTACTATAGGCCTACTGTTGGTAAGCAGGCCTGATCTGAATCTCTTGTGCAAACCGTCTTTGAAAAAGCTGTGACGTTGTCAGAAGACCGTTGCTGATGTTCAACCATCAGATAAACTCCTTATGCTGCACAGAGGAAAAACACCATATGTTTTCAGCCGTAAGATTTTGAGTAGGCCTAGTTTTGGAACGTCTTCATCGTATAGGCTACCGGTGTAAATGATATGTCCCCAAATCAGTTTTGTCTGTATGTCAAATGCAGTACAATACTGGCACTGATTTGTTTTAGCACCCCCGAATGTAAAGTGCCAGAGTATTTCTAGACGCCTACTCATTTTCAAGATCTACTTTCGAGCAAAAATGTTCAGTGTTCCACCTCGGACAACCTATAACTTATAAGCGAACTCGACAAAAAGTGATCGTGCGCAACTTCGGCGACCCTTTCGCATACAGTATTTTTTTTCTGATCCCAAGATAAACTGAAATGAAAGGAATGGAATAGAAAGGTTAACTTATGGCACATACATTCGTGAATGTGAAAGTAAAGGAGCATACCGGTAAGTATATAACGCATGTGGGATACACAATTGACTTAGAGTCTTGAATATTATGTGCATGTGTATATTATATGAATTGTGTATGATGCAGGCGGATCATGCATGGGCTATATATGTAGTGTTTTAAAATATATGTAGTCTTTTAAAATATATTTTTGTGTTCATTTATAATTGCATAAAGATTTCTTTTAGTGTGAAATTATAACATTAAATATTTAGAATGCCAAATTTAAATATGAATATCTGAATTCTATGTTTATGACGAAGTGGTTTTCATTTCTTATCTTTATTTAACTTTTACTTGTTGATGAATATGCATGTAGAAGGATGAACATATTATAAAATGTGATTCAAATCAGGCTTTGTATATATATAACATTTTTCATTTTACAAATTACTATCAGAAACAGCCAGCATTACATAGATATATATATATATATATATATATATATATACTTTGGAGGAAACAAGTTTATTGAGATACCAAACACAAATCATTTTCTATATAAATTTTCTATTCAAACTAGTAATAAAAACGTATTCCAGGGGTTTTGCATAAATGTGTAAACCTCAAACTTGGCCATCTTAACTGCAAATATCACATTTAAAGGTTTCAGGTTCTATATATATATATGTATATTGTGTAAGGGTAGAGGATTACCTAGGGGCTACAGCCCAACCGTATACATCCCAACTAATTATGATTACAATTGCCCCATGGATTTGGACGGAGAAGAGCAATATACAGAAATATAAACGTACACACATATGAAGAGAAAAATTGATATATGTATTAACAGTTACCATAAAAAGAATCTTTCCTATATGCACAAAATTCATAATGTATATATATAATAGAGAAAGATGTCAATAGATAATTACAACCATGTACATTAATTTAAAAAAATGACGAGGGGATTCTGGCCAGCTGAAAATTAATGATTTGCTTATGTACTTCTTAAAGTCCTTAATGTCTAGTAAGCATGTGTTATTGTTTTTGTGATATATTGTTTAAAACTGATGGCCCCCATATCCAAACATATATTTAATGTAATAATCATTACCTGTAGCAGAAAGTACTTTTGCTGTAACGTGGTTTCACAGCCAAGTAATGACATGGTTAGAGCAACTAATCAGGCTGCAGAACTCTTAACACGTAGTAGCTTTTTAATCAAATTTATATTGATGCCATACAACAGTGAAATACAATTGTCTAATTTTGATATTACAAAAGCATGGCCAGGATTTGCTAGGGGCTTTGCAGAGAGATACTTTCTGATCCTCACTATGGACCTGAGCTGGAAGAATGATGATTTACCATAGTTAACATGCTCCGATATTAGTAATTTTTTATCTTCAAGAGAGCTTACTACTGGATACTGCTTGTATGCTGACTGATACATCATTGAGATTATTTACAACGAGGTAATCAAGGACCTGAGATGTAACAACCTTATCTATTGCCTTTGACATAAAGGTGAAGTTCAACTCAGGTCTGAAATTCTCATAAATTTTGAAATCTAAAGACAAGTTTTTCAGTAATGGAGGAAGTGCTGCCTCCTCCCATAGCAATAAGCGACAAACATATATCCAAGCATCTTGTTAGAACAAAAGCTAGGATTGGATCCAAAAAACATGGCTTTTTTTAGCAAGGATCTAACATGAACTGACACAAGTGATGAGGCAGGAGTGAATTCACTGAGCTCTGATAAGCAATGTTTCAAATCGTCATAGCTACCAGTATCATCATCACCAGGGAAACTACATCAAATTTTATTCACTTTATTAGAGAAAAGGTCAGCAAATTTGTTGATATACAAAAGGGAAAAATGCACTGTTGGTTTACAATTTAGGAGTTTACTGATGTTACAAAAAGTTCCTTATGATCAGAATGACTTTCCTGGATCATTGATGAATAATGTTTCATTTTAGTATCAAAGATAAGTTTATTAACTCTAGTGCACTGCTGAAGGTGAAGACTTATATATTCCCTGATTTGAACGATACCAACAACGTTCAAGCTTATGACATCTTGCCTCTTTAGTAGCAATTTCCTTTATGTACCATTGGATGACAAATGGATAGTAACCACATATGAAATGGGAGGGGGAGGATGTTTATCAAGAATAGCTGCTAAATCAAGATCATATTGCCTTGCAGCATCAATTATCTTATCAACTAAGTTGTTAGCAAACTGGAATCCAGGATATCATCGAGGGACTTCTCATAGTTGATCAAGGATGGCAGTGGATGGCTGCATGGTCTGAAATAGCAGGCTAAATAATTTTAACATTAAATGCAAATGTCTCATCCTTTGTTATTATTATGAGATCCGAAAGTATGATTGCTCTTGTTGGTTGCACCAGTATTATGTCACTTGAGGTTGAAATTGTTCAGTAAGTCAAATTGCAAATTTTGAAGCAGTAAAATCCAATTCTTCATTGATATGAATGTTGAAATCCCCTACTATTAACAATTTACCTGTGAAACCACATATTCTTTTAGCAACATGAAGAATTCTTCTGTAAAAGGGTTCAGCGTAAGTTTGTTAGCTGCGTAGGGTGGTGGACGGTACACTACAATTATGTGCATATTATGTGTATATATGTTATCAATTATTCTCATGTTGAAATGACAGCTTTAGTATGTAAAAGGTAATGCTGCCAGTAGAGAATTGTTAAGAACAGTATCACACTAAGAAGAGATGCAGGCAGAAATAATCCAATGATTCATAATGCAGAAGTTGGTACTCCCATCAGACATTTTCTGTAATAAATTTTTCATCTTTTATGCAGATTCCTTGGATGTATATGTTGTATAGTTGGCATGTATAAGGAGACCCATCATGTCAGCAGATGTTGTCATGGATAATGACTACAGTGATACAGAGGAGTTAGGTATGGCCAACAATGGCGACCAGGCTACTGATATTTTTGATGCAGTAGAAAAGGAGCCCAATGAAGATACTGCAAATGCCATTAAGAAGGGAGATGCAAACACAGAAGAGGAACCAGAAGCAGAAGACGATGAAAAGCAAGATTCTGATGAAGGATCTCAGATGGAATCAGACTCATCAGGAGAAAGTGATAGTGATTCTAGTAAGTTGATCATTACTTTGCATTTATGTGAAGTATATATGTTAAGGCTATTAAATGGTGTATGTAACCACATTACCCTATTTTAGATTAAAATCTCGTTTTCATTGTGCCAATATAATGAATACATATATTTATGTATATGCAGAATAGATGTCTACAGAAAATCTTAATTTGCGGTCCCCATAAACTGGATTTCTATGGAGATGGTGTGAATAACTGCCTAAACAAAAGATTGTGAAGGGTTGAGGTGAAATTCATGATCAATGTAAAGTGTAACAATATTGACTTCTTGCATATGTTGAAAGATATTTCCATGAAGGTTGCCATTGTGCAATGTATGGGTATATGGTGCTGCATTTGCTGCAACTGTTTTCACATAAAAATTGTCCTTATAACTGATGTTTTCTATATCAAAAAATATGCAAGAGATCACTAATATGAATGTGAAGCCTACCACAAAAGGTTGTCATAAAAAGAGGGAAATTATTTGTGAGTTCAAATCTTAAATGCAAATAAGGAAGGGTCTAATCCAGAATAATAGTCACCTCACCAATATCAGCCCAGATCTATATCTTAACTGTGCTGTAAATGGAAGTGATCTTGTTATTATCATCTAACAGTCCCACAGAAACATACTACAGATGTATTAGACTTACTACTAACTTTTTATAGAATTTGTTATATCATGAGCTTAAAATTGCAAAAAAAGGAACAAGGCTTCCATGTTATTTGTCATCAACAAGCATGTAAGAGCTTGGTTGCACAAGAGGTACAACTAAGTGGCAACTAGTATTAGAATACTGCAAATGCACTAAAGCAAGCCATTGTTACCTGAACTGAAGGTGGCATATGTGTATATGCCTAGAATTATATGGAGTGAAAATCTTCTGTAGTTTCATGATTATCTGAATGCTAGGCAACTTTACATTCCTTTCTACTTAAATATTTAATGACTTTTAAAGAAATCTATTCCCATTTAGTTTCATTTAATAACAATATGCACCTCTTGTTCAATAACTTTTATTTGGGTGCTTGTATCTATCACAGGTGTCACAAATCTCTCCTCTCAGTCCAGAATGCTAATGATACTCAAATATAGCTCTCATTTTAATAGCTTGTATAAACATTTATATGATGTTTAACAGGAAATGAGAACCATTATTGATGTGCCATGTTATGGTACTGAGTCTATTTGTGCTATGCAACAGTGTTTCAAAAAATAGGGAAGTTTATTCTGATGGATGATTAATGACCAGGGTTGAACTGTTGGTTGGTTGTTTTTTTCTTTTCTTTTAGTTTCACTTAACTTAACTTGCATCTGTCATTCTCCATCTGTTATTTCTTAAGTTGATAATACAGTGAGAAGACAACTATCAATTAGATATTAAGATTGCATATTGTTCATGTGACATAATGTTACTGTGTGAATACGAACAGTTGCTTTTAATTATTCTTGTAGTGGATGAAGAAGAAACAGAGGAGAGAAGAATAAAATTCCTTGGAGATATGACTGATCTTGAGAAGCAGTTTACAGATTTGAAAGAACAGTAAGTGTGCTTTCTTGAACATAGGGCATGGCCAGTGGCACAAATTTTAAAGTGGAGTGGCAGTGTAAGCAAAAATGGGCCTCACTAAGTTTGAGAAGGGAATTAAAATTGTAAATCCATTTGGACTTATGTAACAATTATTACATACTTTCCAGAATTTGTTAAAGCACTAGATTGAATGTGTTGTGACATGAAAATGTTAGGTAAATTTCATTACTCTGTGTCAAAATGTGGAAGGGATGTTATCCCATATCCTTGCTGATTTCTGAAGGCCTGAGGCAACAAAATGGATATTCAAATGAGAAACCAAAACCATAAGATTGGGGAATATCAAAATTCTAGCAGCAAGAGCAAACAGTAGATTGCTAGAAATTAAATTTTTAGCCATGTCTTCCACTCATTCACCACTTTCCTTGTCTGTTGATTACATTATTCACTGGGCAGTTTACTCATCATCTACTCATTCTTTTACTGACACCCTAATAATCAAATTCTCTTGGATAATATCTGTACTCACAATAATATAATTTGTATGATCTATGTTGTTCCTCCTTTTCATCCATTCTCACATTTATATGTCCAGCAAGGAAGCCTCACAACTTCTCATTAACTTGGCATCTTTTCTGTTACATATTTACTTTTTATTCACATATTCATTTGCATTCATGTATGTACCTGTTTTCATTCATTGAGTGATCATTTCACCGATAAATTAATTTTTTGTTTGTCTTGTAGGCTGTAATTTCTTTCCTTTCTTACTTTTTTTCACTCATCCACTCTCTCACTGATGCACTTGCTTGCTCAAATACTCACTAACTCACTGATTCACTGATGCAGTTGCTTGCTCAAATATTCACTGACCCACTGAGTAACCCACTGACTGACTGACTCACTCACTCACTCACTCACTCACTCACTCACTGACTCACTCACTGACTCACTGACTCACTGACTCACTCACTGACTCACTGACTCACTCACTCACTCACTCACTCACTCACTCACTCACTCAATCGACCCTCCATGGCCTTTTTATTAATCCGGCTTTATTAATTCAATCGATCAGGGGTTTCTGAGTTCGTCGAGCACGGCCAACGGCCTTTGGGCCTTAAGCACCAGCCCGTAGCTCATTTTTTCGAAAACCTTGAACACCATCAGCAGGCCGGCCCGTTCCGAAGGTAACTGGACTGTTTCCTTGCGGATACGGTCCTTGACCTTTCCGGAGCGGTGATAGATGGCCATCACGTTGCCCACTTCAATATCGTCCCGTTCGCCCTTGTTGATGGCAACGACATCGTATTGACCGACCTGGCTGACACCGCCGATCACGGAAATTATCTTACCGTCGGATTCCATATTCGGTGAGCTGGGGAAGAAGGTGGGAATTACCTTACTTTCCTCCGTCGGAAGCAGCCGATCCTCAAGCCGAATTTCCTCCGTACTACTGCTCAATTTTACCGTGGAAATGTCATTTTCCTTGCTGATGACCTTACCCAGACCCACCTCAAGCGCTTCGACACCCAGATCTTCCTTGGTATCCGGATCGATGTAACGTTCACCGGGACGGTAAACGCCGTACGCTGAAAAAACCCTGAGGCCGCCATCCTGATTATCACGCGTATACAGCTTATCGCCGCCGCCCGTTACGATACGCCCCTCATGGCCGGCGATCACATAGGAGGCGTCCTCCAGTGTTTCGCCATCCACCACCCGACTACGGGTTAAAAAAGCATCGATGGCATCCAGTGGAATCGCCGGAATCACCGTATCCAGCGGCTCAATACGTTTCGTCGGGCTGAGTTTTACGGTACGATCGCCGTTACCGCGTTCCAGCACCAGCTTTGGTTTTCCACCGATATAAACCAGGCTGATACTGTCACCGGGATAGATAAGGTGGGGGTTGGAAATTTGCGGGTTTACATGCCAGATTTCGGGCCACAGCCAGGGACTGTTTAAGAACGTCTCCGAAATATCCCACAGGGTATCGCCCTTCTTCACCACATAGCGGTCGGGGTGATCAAGCCTTAGTGGATTATCGCCCTCAGGGTGCTCAGCATAAGCGAAAACCGATAAAAGCAGAACGCTCAGGAGCCCAAAAAAAGCTTTCCTCATGGCACGAATCCTTAAAAAACGGGTAGTTAAATACCTAACAGATACCCTGTATAATAGAACAAATTTTTGAATATGCCTGCTAAATATAGAGTTTTAACCGCTATTTAGCCAAATTTTTGTTGCCTCTTTTGTCGCACTGTTATTGAATTCGCTCACCGACGCACCGCAGGATTCCCGCCGGGCGGCTGAGGCCTGTTAACTGGAGAAACGCTTTCGCTTCATGGCTTTACTACAAGTTCTCGAATTTCCCGACCCCCGGCTGCGCAAAACAGCGAAACCGGTTGCCCGGATAGACTCCGCAATACAGCAGCTCTGCGACGATATGCTGGAGACCATGTACGATGCCCCGGGCATCGGTCTGGCGGCAACCCAGGTTAACGTGCAAAAGCGGGTCGTGGTGATGGATTTGTCGGAGGAGAAGAACGATCCGCAGATTTTTATTAATCCCCAGGTGGAAATTGTCGGTAGCGGCAAGGAGGACTACGAAGAGGGCTGTCTGTCGGTACCCGGGTTCTATGAAACGGTACAACGCCCGGACCACGTCATGATTCGCGCCCAGGACCGCGAAGGTAATGCCTTTGAGAAGGAAGCGACAGGGCTTTTGGCGGTGTGTATACAGCATGAAATTGACCATCTGGACGGCAAACTGTTTGTTGACTACCTGTCACCGTTAAAACGCCAGCGGATTCGTAAAAAGCTGGAAAAACAACAACGCGTCGCACTTTAAGGCCCATAAGCCAATGCCATCTATCCCGGGCCAGTGCGCCCCCTTGCGTATCATTTTTGCCGGCACCCCGGATTTTGCTGCGAGCAGCCTGGCCGCATTACTGACAAGCCGGCACTCAGTCGTTGCGGTTTATACACAGCCGGACCGCCCGGCTGGACGTGGACGCAAACTGAGCGCCAGCCCGGTAAAACAATTAGCCATCGGCCACAATATCCCCGTTTTTCAGCCCGAAAGCCTGAAGATACCTGAACACCAGGAGCAACTGCGGTCATTGCAGGCCGACCTGATGGTCGTTGCCGCCTATGGCTTGATATTGCCGCAAACCGTACTGGATACGCCGCGTTTGGGTTGTGTCAATGTTCACGCATCGCTGCTGCCGCGTTGGCGTGGAGCGGCACCGATTCAACATGCATTGTTAGCCGGAGACCGGGAAACGGGCATTACTATCATGCAAATGAACGCCGGTCTCGACACCGGCGATAAGCTTTACAGCAGCCGCTGCGAAATCAGCCCGGCCGATACCGGCAGCAGCCTGCACGACCGCCTGGCTGCCCTGGGCGCGGAAACACTGGTGACGGAATTGGACAATCTGCCCTCGTTCCAGGAAAGGGCTGTACCTCAGGATAACGCCCTTGCCAGTTACGCGGGCAAAATCGAAAAGGCGGATGCCGGAATAGATTGGCACTGCAGCGCTGAAGACATCGGCCGTCAAATAAGAGCTTATAACAGTTGGCCGGTGGCCTTTAGCCAAATCGGCGACAGCCGGGTGAGAATTTGGCAGGCAATACCATTGGATGCCACCGCAACAGCAAAACCCGGTACCATAGTGGCCAGCTCAACGGCAGCGGTGGACGTAGCCTGCGGCGAAGGCCTGTTGCGACTACAGGAGGTGCAAATGCCGGGCGCCAAAAAGCTGTCGATCACTGCTGTGATGAACGCCAAAGGCCAGGTATTTCGGCGGGGAGCACAATTTGACTCCGCGTCGGCGGGCGGCGGCCACAAGCAATGAATGTACGCGCGGTGGCCGCCACGTTACTTTGCCCGGTCATCAACCAGGAAAAATCCCTTAGCGACTGCTTTCCTTTTCATCCGCAGAACCACCAGCAAACATTGTCAGCCAAGGATCAGGCGCTGCTACAGGAAATCTGTTTCGGTGTCTGCCGGTGGTACCCACGATTGGATACCCTCTATCGCGCAATGGTGAGTAAGCCCCTAAAGCGGAAAGACGGCGACATCCATGCGCTGTTAATAGTGGGTCTGTATCAGCTCCTCTTTATGCGTATTCCCTCGCACGCAGCGGTGAGTGAAACCGCCGATGCCGCCAGGCAATTGCAACGGGCGTGGGCCGTGAAATTGGTAAACGGGGTGCTACGCAGGTATCTCCGCGAGCAACAACAGCTGGCAGAAAAATACCAACCGCAGGAGTCGTGGCGCTATGCACACCCCGAATGGCTATTGGCCTGTATTCGCACAAACTGGCCAAAACAATGGCAGGCCATCTGCGACGCCAACAATGAGCGGGCACCCATGTGCTTACGGGTAAATCAACGCCGGTATTCGCGCGTCGATTATCTCGCTATGCTGGACCAGGAAGGAATCGCAGCGCGGCCCTGTCAGTGGTCCGGCCAGGGCATACAGCTTGCAGCTCCCAGCCCAGTCTCACACCTGCCCGGATTCGAATCGGGAGCGGTCAGCGTTCAGGATGAAGCTGCGCAGCTGTCGGCCAAACTGCTACAACTTGCACCGGGACAGCGTGTACTCGATACCTGCGCTGCTCCCGGCGGTAAAACGTGCCATATACTCGAACAACAGCCGGACCTGGAAGAGGTGGTGGCGGTTGAAATCGACTCATCAAGGATGACCAGGGTGGCGGAAAACCTGCGACGCCTGGGGTTGAACGCGCGGCTGGTCGAAGGCGATGCCATGCAGCCGGATGGCTGGTGGGATGGGCGCCACTTCGACCGGATTCTGCTGGACGCTCCCTGCTCGGCAACGGGTGTCATACGCCGCCACCCGGATATAAAGTTGCTGCGCCGGCGAGGAGATATTGATAAGCTTGCCGACCAGCAAATAGCCCTGTTAACGGCGATATGGCCTTTGTTAAAGCCCGGCGGCCTGTTGCTATACGCAACCTGTTCGATTCTTGAGCGGGAGAACGAGCAGGTGATTTTGCGTTTTCGCGAGCAGCAACAGGACGTGGAATTACAGACCATTGAAGCCGGCTGGGGTGTTAGGAAAAATGCAGGCCGTTATCTGTTACCTACGGTAAACGGGCACGACGGGTTTTATTACGCGCAGCTATACAAAAAATGAAAATAATCATTTTAGGGGCAGGGCAGGTGGGCACAACCGTCACCGAGAGCCTTGCCGGCGAAGCAAACGACATCACCGTCGTCGATCAGGACAACGAGAAACTGGAGGCCCTTAAGGACCGCCTGGATATTCGTACCGTACTGGGCAATGCCGCTTTCCCGCAAATCCTGCAACAGGCCGGGGCCGAGGATGCGGATATGCTGATTGCGCTCACCAGCAGCGACGAAACCAATATGATTGCCTGCCAGGTGGCCTATACGCTCTACAATACACCGCACAAGGTCTGCCGTGTCCGCTCACCGGATTACCTGTCTCGAGGGAAGCTCTTTAACCGCAAGGCCATCCCCATCGACGAGTTGATCAGTCCGCACCAGGAGGTCACAAATCACATCACGCGCCTTATCAAGAATCCGGGCGCGCTGCAGGTGCTGAATTTTGCCGAACGCAAGGCCCAGCTGGTCGGCGTGCGCGCCTTCTACGGCGGCCCTCTGGTCGGCCATGAGATATCGGCCCTGAGAGAACACCTGCCGTCGGTGGATACCAGGGTAGCGGCCATTTACCGCAAGGACCGGGCTATTGTACCCACGGGTTCGACCACTATTGAGGCCGACGATGAGGTATTTTTTGTTGCCGCCAAGAGAGATATCCGTAATGTAATGTCCGAATTACGGCGAATCGATAAGCCCTATCGCAATATCATGATTGTCGGCGGCGGCAACATCGGCGCCAAACTGGCCGCTGGGCTGGAACCCGATTATCGGGTAAAGATACTGGAGCGCAACCCCAAACGCTGCCTGGAGTTGGCGGCACAGCTCAATGAAACGGTGGTACTACAGGGTGATGCCTCGGACCGGGAACTGCTGCTCGACGAAAATATCGATAGTACCGATGTCTTTTGTGCCCTGACCAACAACGACGAAATCAATATTATGGCGTCGATGCTGGCCAAGCGTCTAGGTGCGAGCAAGGTAATGACCCTGATCAACAACCGCGCCTACGTTGACCTGGTACAGGGCGGCGATATCGATATCGCCATCTCGCCCCAGCAAATAACCGTCAGTCGACTGCTACGCCATGTGCGGCGAGGGGATATTGTAACGGTACACTCACTGCGGCGCGGCGCGGCCGAAGCGATCGAGATCATCGTACGTGGCGACCAGCAATCCTCCAAGGTCGTCGGTCGTATGCTGGAGGAAATTGAATTGCCCGAGGGCACGATCATCGGCGCAATTGTACGCGACAACAAGGTACTGATTGCCCATCATGACGTGGTGATTGAAAGCGACGATCACGTTATTTTGTTTCTCCAGGACAAAAATAAGGTGCCGCAGATCGAGCGACTGTTTCAGGTCGGTCTGAGTTTTTTCTAACACGGGCCGACCACTTCATGCATTTTACCGTCATTTTACGTATTTTAGGCCTTCTTTTGATGGTTTTTAGCCTGACAATGGTCATTCCCATGGCCATTGCGCTGGCCTTCGGCGAAGCGGCGATGACCGCCTTTTCAACGGCCTTTGCTATTACCCTGCTCACCGGGCTGTTCATCTGGCTGCCCTGCCGCTATTCCAAAGACGAGCTACGCACTCGGGACGGCTTCGTCATCACCGCCCTGTTCTGGACTGTGCTGGGCCTGTTCGGGGCTCTGCCGCTTTACCTGGTCGAGGGGTTGCAGTTGTCGCCCGTGGACGCCGTCTTCGAGTCCATCTCCGGGTTAACCACCACCGGTGCTACCGTCATTACGGGTATCGACTCCCTGCCGAATTCAATACTCTACTATCGTCAGCAGCTGCAGTGGCTGGGGGGAATGGGGATCATTGTACTGGCGGTCGCTATCCTGCCGATGCTGGGGATTGGGGGGATGCAGCTCTACCGTGCGGAAACCCCGGGCCCGATAAAGGACTCCAAATTGACGCCCCGCATTACCGAAACAGCCAAGGCACTCTGGTACATATATGCGACGCTCACCCTTGCCTGCCTGCTGGCCTATTGGGCCGCCGGTATGTCACTGTTTGATGCACTCTGTCACAGTTTTTCCACGGTGGCCATCGGCGGTTTCTCAACCCACGATACCAGCTTCGGTTTTTTCAACAGTGCCCTGATTGAAAGTATTGCCATCATCTTCATGTTACTTTCCGGCGTAAATTTCGGCCTGCACTTTTTTGCCTGGCAAAAGCGCAGCCTGACTCACTATTTTCGCGATCCTGAATTTTTGTTTTACCTGACCATCCTGGGCTCCATTTTTCTGATCACCTGCGGCCTGCTGATCTATAGCGAAACCTATGCGCCGCTAACGGCAATTCGCACCAGCCTGTTCGAGGTGGTATCGGTGGCGACAACAACCGGATTTGCCACCGCAGATTTCGCCCATTGGCCCAGCCTGCTGCCTTTCCTGCTTTTTGTCGCCGCCTTCGCGGGCGGCTGCGCCGGATCAACGGGGGGCGGTATGAAGGTAATCCGTATCCTGTTGCTGTATAAGCAGGGCATCAGGGAAATCAAGCGGCTGGTTCACCCCAATGGCGTCTTTTTCATCAAGTTAGGTAATCAGCCGGTACAGGAAAGGGTGATTGAAGCTGTTTGGGGATTCTTCTCAATCTATATGCTGGTATTTGTGGTCATGCTGATGGCACTGCTGGCAACCGGGCTCGATCAGGTAACTGCCTGGTCTGCCGTGGGCGCGACCTTGAACAATCTGGGGCCCGGATTGGGGGAAGTATCCGCTCACTACGGCGACCTGAACGACCCGGCGAAATGGATACTGTGCCTTTCAATGCTGCTGGGCCGGCTGGAGGTATTTACCCTGATCGTGATTTTCTCGCCGATGTTCTGGCAGAAATAAGGCCGCGACGTTGCGAAAATATCAAAAATTGTAGTAGCTGGTACGTCCACCCTCCGGGTTTGCCCGGAAACGTTTATATTCCCACTGGTACTGCGCCGGCGCCTGCGCCACACACGCTTCGACGCTTCGATTAAGCGCTGCCACCGAGGTACTGAGGTCGGCGGAATAGATATCGGCATCCGGTTGCGTGAAAAACACCTCAAAACCCTCGCCGCGGGGTAAGCGTTTGGCGAAGCCACAGACAACGGTGGCTCCGGTTTTCTGCACCAGCTTGGAAATCAGGGTCATGGTCAGGGCACTGATGCCAAAGAAGGGTGAAAACACGCCCGCTTCACGCGGAACCTCCTGGTCGGGCAGAATACCCACGACTTCACCCCGATTCAGCGCCTGAAACATGGCTGCCACACCACGGCGGTTTGTCGGGAAAACGTTGGTCCCGGTACGCGCCCGCGATTCAGTGATAAAGGTCTCGAACGCCTGTTGTCTGGGCGGTTGATAAAGTATGTTCAAGGGGAACCGGGAGGCTGCATAAATGTTCAAGAACTCCCAGTTCCCCAAATGGGGCACAATGGCGACAATTCCCTTACCGGCGGTCGTCATCGAATTAAAATCAACCCCTTCGTGGACCGCTTTAATATGTTTCAGAACGCCCGCGGTCGGCAGCATCCACGCCTTGCCTGTCTCCATCACTGACTTGCCGGTTTCAATCATACTCAATTTACCGAGACGCTCCCGTGCCTGGGTATCCAGATCCGGCCGGCAGAGCTCCAGATTGCGCCGTGTTACCTTCGCCGAACGGGTATCGAAAAACCAGGCGGCTCTGCCAAGCAGACTACCCAGTGCTTGTACGGCTGGAAGGGGTAGGGCAGCAAGAAATTTAGCCAACAGGCGAATTAGAAAAACCTTCAATGATTAGTTCTACCTTTATCATTATTCCAATGCGGTGATTTTAACCTGTCCATATTGCCGATAGGGACAAATTTAGGCCATTCTTTTCCTCTTTCTGTAGCATTTTAATGCCGCAATTGTCATTGACACTGTGAATAGCACTGGCTTGATTTGAACCGCACGCAGCATGGACACTGCGTACGAGCCCCCATGGACGGGTTTACGGCGTATTCTGAACAAGCTGGTGTTGTTCACAGCACCGAAATAGAATGACGCGTATTAAACTCACCCCTTTTTATATATACTTACGCGCTTTAATTTTTTTCGCGACAAACCCATAGCGAGCACCCCTTGACGAACAACAAGCTGATCACCTTTCAGGAGCTAATCCACGCGCTGGAAAACTATTGGGCGGGGCAGGGCTGTGTAGTACTGCAACCGCTGGATATGGAAGTGGGCGCGGGCACCTTTCACCCTGCCACTTTTTTACGGGCCATCGGACCGGAAAACTGGAACGCCGCCTACGTCCAACCCAGCCGCCGCCCCACCGATGGGCGCTACGGCGAAAACCCGAACCGGCTACAGCACTACTATCAATTTCAGGTGATACTGAAACCTTCACCGGCTAACATCCAGGCACTTTATCTCGAGTCACTGCAGGAGCTCGGCGTGGACCCTGCGGTGCATGATATCCGCTTCGTTGAAGATAACTGGGAATCGCCTACTCTTGGAGCCTGGGGGTTGGGCTGGGAAATTTGGCTTAACGGTATGGAAGTAACCCAATTTACCTACTTTCAGCAGGTGGGTGGCTTGGAGTGCTTCCCCGTGTCCGGTGAAATTACCTACGGCCTGGAACGGATCGCCATGTACCTGCAGGGGGTAAGCAGCGTTTATGACATCATTTGGACAAACGGCCCAAGCGGGCCCGTTACCTACGGCGATGTTTTTCATCAGAACGAAGTGGAGCAGTCGACCTACAATTTCGAGCATGCCGAGGTTTCGACACTGTTTGAACATTTCGATTACTACGAGCAGGAGTGCAACAAGCTGATCGATGCCAACCTGCCGCTACCTGCCTACGAATTTGTACTCAAGGCATCTCACACCTTTAACCTGTTGGATGCCCGTCAGGCCATTTCGGTGACTGAACGACAACGGTTTATTCTGCGCGTCAGAACCCTGGCAAGAGCCGTTGCGCAAGCCTATTTCGATACCCGTAAAGCACTTGGATTTCCCCTGGCGGAAGCGTCCATACGAGATGAATATGTAAGTACTTACTTACAGGAAGGGGCCTTATAAATGGAGACTAGAAGTTTTTTAGTCGAGATCGGTACCGAGGAATTACCGCCCAAGGCACTGGCTAAACTCGCCGCCGCATTTGCCCGGGGTATTAGTCAGGGGCTACAACAGGCACAGGTAAATTTCGGCCATATTCAACATTTCGCTACCCCTCGTAGACTGGCCGTTAGGGTGGAGGCGTTGGAGGAAAGACAGCAGGATATCACCACTGAAATGTTCGGTCCTCCGGTGACTGCGGCATTCGATAAGGAAGGTAACCCAACCAAGGCCGCCGAAGGGTTTGCCCGCAAATGTAACACTAGCGTGGATCAACTGCAGCAGGTTGACACCGGTAAAGGCGTTAAACTCGCCTTTCGTTCGGAGACCCCCGGCCAAGCCACCGTTGCGCTATTGCCCGCCATCGTGGAGAAATCGCTGGAGTCTTTACCCATCCCGAAACGTATGCGGTGGGGCAGTGCGCGCTCAGAGTTTGTGCGACCGGTTCATTGGCTGATCATGCTCTACGGCCATGAAGTCGTCGATTGTGAAATTCTGGGCATGAGCGCAACCAACCTCAGCAGGGGCCACCGCTTCCACCACAACCAAACCATTACCATTGAGCGCCCGGACCAATACGAGAGCCTGTTGCAAAAACCGGGATTCGTTATTGTAGATTTTGCCGCCCGGCAACAACAGGTCCGGGAACAGGTTGAAGGTTGCGCTGCCGAGCTGGGTGGTCAGGCCGTTATCGATCCCGATCTGCTGGATGAGGTGACTGCGCTGGTGGAATGGCCGGTGGCGCTGGCAGGGCGCTTCGATGAAAAATTCCTGCGCCTGCCGCCCGAGGCACTGGTTTCAAGCATGAAGGAACACCAGAAATATTTCCACCTGGTGAACGGAAGCGGCCAAATGCTCCCAAACTTTATCACGCTTGCAAACATAGAGAGCAAGGATCCCGGCCAGGTGATCGCGGGCAATGAAAGAGTCATCCGGCCGCGCCTGGCAGATGCGGAGTTCTTCTTCGACACCGACCAAAAGACGCCACTGGCTGCACGCCTGAATCAGCTCAAACAGGTGGTGTTTCAAACCAGACTCGGCAGCGTGCACGATAAATCCGAGCGCATTTCCAGGCTGTGCGCCAAGATCGCAGGGATTATCGGCGCGGATTCCGAAATAGCAGCGCGGGGTGCGCTGTTGGCCAAGGCCGACCTCGTTAGTAATATGGTTGGTGAATTTCCTGACCTTCAGGGCACCATGGGCCGCTACTATGCGGAAGCCGACGGTGAACCGACGGGGGTCGGTGACGTTATTTTCGACCACTATTTACCTCGCTTTTCAGGAGACGACCTTCCTTCTAGCCTGGAGGGTTGCGCCGCATCCCTGGCGGATAAACTGGATACCATCGTCGGTCTCTTTGCCATCGGCCAACCACCGACGGGCGACAAGGATCCCTTTGCTATTCGTCGCGCTGCCCTGGGTATCCTGCGCATCATTATAGAAAAGCAACTGACGCTGGACCTATGCGAGTGCATTCAGCTTGCGTTGGCAGAGTACGCCGATCTCGATATCGAACAGGGGTTAGCCAAGGATGTTTTTGAGTTTATGCTGGAACGCTTCCGCACCTGGTTTCAGCAGGAAGGTATTCCAGCCAATGTATACCTTGCCGTCTATGCCCGGCGTCCATCGCAACCACTGGATTTCCAGCAGCGTATTTACGCGGTTAACCATTTCGCCGGATTAGCCGAAGCGGAGTCCCTGGCGGCGGCAAACAAGCGGGTATCGAATATTCTGGCAAAACAGGCGGCTTCAGAAAGCTTAACCGAAGTAAGTCCTCACTTACTTCAGGAAAGTGAAGAGTTGGAACTCGCCCGGCTGGTGGATGCCCAGCTGGAAAATATCGCGCCGTTATTAGCAAACAATGATTACACCGGCGCCCTGGAATCCTTAGCTAATCTGCGCCAGCCGGTGGATAATTTTTTCGACAACGTCATGGTGATGGCCGATGAAGCGGATTTACGCAACAACCGACTCGCCCTGTTAAACAAACTGAGGAATCTGTTTTTGGAAGTCGCGGATATTTCCCATTTGAATAGTTGAATTTACCTGGCCGGCTATTCGGAGCAGGCATCGTTTATTAGTCATCCTCACAAGGGCACGAAAAATACAAAGTGTTTTCCCGTCCGGCATGCTTCGCGCACAGGCAGGCGATAGGACACCCAATGGACAGGAGTTTTGTCAAAAAACCGGAATTTTTTGACTCTGTGAGAGGGCGTATAAGCGTTTTTTTTAGCTAGCCAATATCATGGGAAGGAGGCGCAAACACGGCCGTCAGAGTGCGCCTGGTGAGCCTTAAGCAGCATAAGCAACCGGGGCGTTTCCTGAAAATAGCTGCCTGATTTCTTCAAAAAACAGTAACCTATTGATTTTTAAGAAAATTATAAAATAGGCCGGTTAGAACGGCCTATTTCTTCATCGACCGGCTATTAGAAGTCCAGATTGGCAACAGACAGAGCGTTGCATTCTATAAACTCACGCCTCGGTTCAACCTCATCCCCCATCAGGGTCGTAAAGATTTTGTCCGCAGCGATGGCATCCTCAATCGTGACCTGCAGCATGCGACGATTATCCGGATCCATGGTTGTCTCCCACAGCTGCTCCGGGTTCATCTCGCCGAGCCCCTTATACCGCTGGATATTATATCCGCGTTTTGCCTCGCTAATTAACCAGTCCAGGGCTTCACTAAATGCTTCCACCGGTTGTGTGCGCTCGCCCCGCTGTACGTAGCCATTTTCGCCAAAAAGATTAACCAGCGTTTCTCCCAGCGCGGTGATTTTCTGGTATTCCGAAGAGATGAAAAACTCGTGGCTAAAGGGATAATCTGCCGCGATGTCATGCTGGGTAATCCTGACATGCGGCAGGTAAATTTTGCGCTCGGCATCTTCCGTTAGCGTAATCCGGTATTCACCCGGAGGATTAAGGGCCGTCACCCTTTGCTCAAGCGTCGAGACCCAATCCTGCATGAGCGCCTGGTCCCGAAGTTGTGACTCAGCCAATGCCGGCATATAGATCATCCTGTCGAGTACAATACTGGGATAAACCCGGGATAACCGATCAATGGTTTTGCCGACACCGCGATAATCCAGGACCAACCTTTCCAGACCCTCGCCGCTGATCGCCGGTGCATCCTCATCCACCACCAGCGCTGCACCCTCCAGCGCCACCTGAATCATATAGGAGTCCAGCTCATCATCGTCCTTCAGGTACTGCTCCTGCTTTCCTTTTTTGACCTTATAAAGGGGTGGCTGGGCAATATAGACATGACCACGCTCCACCAGCGCCCCCATTTGCCTGAAGAAGAAGGTCAGCAACAGTGTACGAATATGGGAGCCGTCGACATCGGCATCCGTCATGATGATGATATTGTGATAGCGTAATTTGTCCGGGTTAAACTCCTCCCGGCCTATGCCGCAACCAAGGGCAGTAATCAGGGTACCCACCTCTGCCGAAGATAACATTTTGTCATAGCGCGCCTTCTCGACGTTTAGAATTTTTCCCTTAAGCGGCAATATCGCCTGGGTTTTACGGTTTCTTCCCTGCTTGGCCGAACCGCCCGCAGAATCACCCTCCACCAGGTAAAGCTCTGACAGTGCCGGGTCCTTTTCCTGGCAGTCAGCTAACTTTCCGGGTAAACCCGCGATGTCCAGCGCCCCCTTACGGCGCGTCATCTCACGTGCTTTACGAGCAGCCTCGCGGGCACGCGCCGCATCTATCATCTTTTGTACAACCAGCTTGGCTTCCTGCGGGTTTTCCAACAGATAGTCCGCAAATGCAGCGTTCATTTCCTGCTCTACCGCGGATTTAACCTCTGAGGAAACCAGTTTATCCTTAGTCTGCGATGAGAATTTCGGGTCCGGAACCTTGACCGAAACAATCGCGGTGAGACCTTCCCTGGCGTCATCGCCGGAGGTGCTGACCTTGGCTTTTTTCTGCATCGCCTCTCGCTCAATATAGGCATTAAGGGAACGGGTCAGCGACCCGCGAAAGCCTGCCAGATGGGTGCCGCCATCCCGCTGCGGAATATTATTGGTGAAGCAAAAGATACTTTCCTGAAAACTGTCGTTCCATTGCAGCGCTATTTCAACGCCTATCCCGTCCTCCCGGGTTCGATTGAAGTGGAAAATCTTGTTTATACTCTTCTTATTCTCGTTCAGATATTCGACAAAAGCCCTTAACCCGCCCTCATACTGGAAGGTCTCACTATCCCCGCTTCGCTCGTCCTTCAGCACAATGCATACACCGGAGTTGAGAAAAGACAGCTCCCTCAGCCGCTTAGCCAATTGGTCGAAATGAAAGGTAATGTGGCTGAAGGTCTCGGGTGAAGGTTTGAAATGGACCAGGGTGCCGGACACGTCCGTTTCACCAATCTGGTCAAGGGGCGCCTCCGGCACACCATGGTGGTAGGTTTGCTCATAAACCTTTCCAGCCCGCCTGACCGTCAGAGTCAGATCGCTGGACAAGGCATTGACCACCGAAACCCCAACGCCATGCAAACCGCCGGAGACCTTATAGCTGTTGTCATCGAACTTACCGCCGGCGTGCAGTACCGTCATAATCACTTCGGCGGCGGATACCCCCTCCTCCTCGTGAATATCCACCGGAATGCCACGACCATTGTCGGATACTGTGATGGATTCGTCGGGGTGGATGACGACCTTAATTTCCGAGCAATAGCCTGCCAACGCCTCATCGATCGAGTTGTCCACCAGCTCAAACACCATATGGTGTAGCCCCGTGCCGTCGTCGGTGTCACCTATGTACATACCTGGGCGCTTACGAACCGCATCCAGTCCCTTCAATACCTTAATGCTCGATGAATCGTAGTTGTTTTCTTCGCTCATTCAAATCTCCAAAAACCCCTGTTAGGGGTGCTTTAACGCTATCATTTCCTATGTGGTATTGCCTGACGTGTATGGCAATTCAACCGCTATCCGTATACCACACTACTTTACTAATCTGCCGCTGTTACCGTTCCGTGTTCCACGTGAAACACTTTGGCATCCTGGTCTTTCCAAAAATGGCTGCCCAGACCGTTATTTACACTGGTTACAAAAAGTTGCGAGTCCAGCCCGGCCAGCCCGGCATACAGCGCCCGGGCATGGTGTTCATCCAGCTCCGCCGCTAAATCGTCCACCAGATAGGTACAACGACGGCCGGACATTTCAGCAAACAGACGTCCCTGGGCAATTTTCATCGCACTGATCACCAACTTCTGCTGCCCCCGCGACAGGGTATCTGCTGCGCTCCTACCCTGATACTTTACCCTTAAATCCGATCGCTGCGGCCCCTGTTGGGTGTAGCCCTGCTTCTGGTCCGATTCAAGGGATCTGCCCAAGACCTCAGCCAACGAAATCTTCGCATCCCATCCTGGGTAGAAGGAAAACGCCAACCCCTCCAGGTCGGAAACCTGGCCCAGAACCTGCAAAAAATAGGGTTCGAGCTTGTTTACGTACCGCTCCCTCTGCGCCGTAATTCTCTCCGCATAGGAAACGAACTCATGATCCCAGGCTGCCAGCGAAGCTGCGTCGATTTTACCACGCCTGAGTATCCTATTCCGTTGTTTAAGCGATCTATTTAGGCGCTGCCAATCGGATAGGAAACTCTGTTCCACGTGGAACACTCCCCAATCGATGTACTGACGCCTGCTTTTAGGGCCCGCATCCAACATACCGAAGGAATCGGGGGCTACCACCTGGAGCGGAATGAGTTCCGCGAGGGGGGCAATTGTAGAAAGCACCTCTCCCCCAACCTTGATACGACAACCACCGCTCCTATCCCGCTGCACACCGACTGACACCTCCGGCGTCACCGGCGATAGGGAAACGCCGCCAAAAACGGTACAGCCCTGCTCTTCGCGATTGATAACGGTCCGATGCTTATTGCTGCGAAAGGATCGCGCCCGCGCCAGCATATGAACCGCTTCCAGCAAACTGGTTTTCCCGCTGCCGTTAACGCCCACAAAAATATTGGCACCGGCAGCAGGTTTAATCGCCGCAGACCGAATATTACGGACATTGGTAATGGTTAAACGGGAAATGGGCATGAAGCAACCGCGCCGAACCTAACCGGGACTTCTCGGAAATCTGCCTCATGACCTCGAATTGTCATGAACAGCGAACTAGCCGAAACACCGCCCTTGCGTGAAAAAATGCATCGGGTTACAGCCGCATGGGCATGATAACATAGACGGCATCAGTACTATCCGCCACCTCTTCGATCAACGCACTGCTATTGGCGTCGGAGAGTGAAATCTTGATATCGCTACTGCGGGTTACCGAAAGTACATCAAGCAAATAGCTCACATTAAATCCGATTTCGAAGCTATCGCCGTCGTACTCAACAGGCATCGACTCCTCCGCCTCCTCCTGCTCGGGGTTATTAGCAAACACCTGAAGCAGACCGGGTTTCAATATCAACCGAATACCGCGATATTTTTCATTTGACAGTATCGCCGCCCTGCTCAATACCTGCTTAAGCGCCTCCCGCGCCGCCACCAGACTATTCGAACTGTTTTTAGGAACCACCTGTTGATAATCCGGAAACTTGCCATCAACCAGCTTGGACGTGAAGGTTACATCATCGGTAATCGCTCGAATGTGATTAGCACTGATGACTATTTTTACCATCGCTTCAGCGTCTTCCGACAGCAGGCGGCTTAGTTCAAGCACCCCCTTACGCGGGGTAATCACCTGTTTCAGATCAGGCGCAACGATATCTGTAGCGGATTCACAAAGCGCCAGGCGATGGCCATCCGTTGCAACAGCGGTTAACTTGCCGCTCTTGATTTCAAACAGCATCCCGTTCAGGTAATAACGAACGTCCTGCTGTGCCATCGCTATGCCGGTTCGCTCTATCAGGTGCCTCAGTGTTGCCTGGGAAATACTGAAATCCAGATTTTGCGGACTACTCTCCACATTGGGAAAATCGGTCGCCGGCAATGTAGACAGGCTGAACCGGCTGCGGCCCGATTTAACCACCAGCTTTTCACTATCCTGTTGGATATTTATTTCCGCACCCTCCGGCAGCGTCTTACAAATATCCATCAGTTTGCGGGCAGGTACCGTTATCTCACCGGCCTCGCCGGCAGTCTCCAGGTTGACTCGCCCGACCAGCTCAACTTCAAGGTCGGTACCGGTCAGCGACAGCTGGTCACCATCAACCACAATCAACACATTAGACAAAACCGGTAAAGTCTGCCGGCGCTCGACAACGCCCGCCACCAGTGTCAGTGGTTTTAATAACGCTTCCCGCGAAATAACGAATTTCATGCTTTAGGCCCCTGTTAAGAAAATCTATGTCGTCAGCAACCGCAAAAGATTTTTATAATCTTCACGGATATCGGTATTGGTTTCCTGCAATTCACCTACTTTTCGACAGGCATGCAGGACAGTTGTATGGTCACGGCCACCGAAGGCATCGCCTATTTCCGGCAGGCTGTGGTTGGTCAATTCCTTGGATAACGCCATTGCCACCTGACGGGGCCTGGCGACGGAGCGGCTTCTGCGTTTGGAAAGCATATCGCCCATCTTGATTTTGTAATACTCGGCAACGGTACGCTGAATGTTATCGATGCTAATGAGTTTATCCTGCAGCGCAAGCAGGTCTTTCAACGATTCCCGGACGAATTCCGTATTAATTTCCCTGCCAGTGAAGTGAGCACTTGCTATCACTCTTTTAAGCGCCCCCTCTAACTCTCTAACATTTGACCTTATCTTCTGCGCAATGAAAAATGCCGTGTCGGGCGGTAGGTTTATTTTTGACTGTTCCGCCTTTTTCATCAGGATAGCCACCCGTGTTTCCAGTTCCGGCGGCTCCACCGCAACCGTCAACCCCCAGCCGAAACGGGATTTAAGCCGCTCCTCAAGCCCCTTGATTTCCTTAGGGTAGCGGTCACAGGTGAGAATCATTTGCTGTTCGCTTTCCAACAGCGCGTTGAAGGTGTGGAAAAACTCTTCCTGCGATCGTTCCTTGCCGGCAAAGAACTGGATATCGTCGATCAACAGGGCATCCACGGAACGGTAAAACCGTTTGAACTCATTAAACGCATTTAATTGCAACGCCTTCACCATATCGGCGACAAAGCGTTCGGAATGTAGATAAACAACCTTGGCGTTGGGCTTTTTCTTAATCAGGAAATCACCCACTGCATGCATTAAATGAGTCTTCCCCAGACCGACGCCACCATAAATAAAGAGTGGGTTATAGGCGCCGCCCGGGTTCTCCGCCACCTGCAACGCGGCTGCGCGTGCCAGTTGGTTGGATTTACCCTCCACAAAGGTATCAAAGGAAAATGCCCGGTTTAAACCGCTATGGTGCTTTATCTGGGTTTTGCTTTCCGCTGACGGCCCGGCGCCGACGGTTCCCTTTTGGGTTTGGGGTTTATGATTCGCTTTGCCGACCACCACTCTGGGCGCATGCCGGCCGGCCTCCGGCGCCTGGCCCACAACCTCCAGCGCCACTCCTGCCGGTTCCGCCTTCGCCAGGGGACCCCGGCTGGTGCCGATACCAATCTCAACACCGGTGATCTCCCCATCACCGATCTCGCCCACGATTTCGTTGATGCGCTTCAGATAGCGTTGAGTAACCCAGTCCAACACAAAGCGGTTCGGGGCAAGCAATTTGAGCGTTGTTTCATTTATATGGGTTTGTAGCGGCCGAATCCAGGTATTGAATTGCTGGGATGGAATTTCATCTTGCAGACGACCGACACATTTATTCCATACCAGACTTGTCACTGAATCAAAATCTCTTTAGCCGTCATTGTTATTTTGAGGGATCGAGCATTCTACTCCTTTGTGGAAAACTTATCCACAGGACAAACTGGTTTTAAGCGGAATTTATTCCTTTTTATTATCAACATCTTATCCACATTTTACCTGTGGATATCTTTTTCGAAATAAGGGATTTCCGATATTTGGCTCCTATAGTGAGTGCTTACTGACGACACTCAAAAGCAGACCTTGTCCTCCGCCTTACCGGCGGGACTATATATCGATTCAGCACTTAAGACACGCCGATAAAATGCCCGTATTTAACAATCCGCTTTCAGCTGGGCACGGCAGGTTAACAAACACACTAACCCCTTGAAAAATTATCAGATATTATTCGATTAATGATTTGCAGATTGCCGCCTAATTCTCTAGAATCCCCGCTCCCGGGTATCGGCCGGTCGATCGCGTCGCCAAATCGCCCAAAGAATTTTGAATTAAGTGAGACAGCACCATGAAAAGAACCTTTCAGCCCAGCAACCTTAAGCGCAAACGTACCCATGGTTTTCGCGCACGTATGGCCACAAAAAGCGGCCGCCTGGTCATTAATCGCCGCCGCGCCAAGGGTCGCAAGCGTTTAACTGCCTGATTGGATAGTATGCTTGAAACGTCCGGCCTGACGCTGGATAAAGCGCCGTTCAATGGCCGCCTCAGGTTTTAGTAAGGAACAACGTTTACTGACAGCTGCGGATTTTCAGCATGTATTCGATCATTCGCGCCTCAAGGCCTCATCTCGAACACTTTTATTGCTGGCCGCCGACAACCGGCTCCCCCAGTCCCGCATCGGTTTTATCATCGCCAAAAAACAGGTGAGAACGGCCGTGCAAAGAAATCGTATCAAGCGCATTACCCGCGACTATTTTCGACTACACTGTCACGAGCTCAGAGGGTATGACATCATTTTCCTGGCCCGCAGGGGGCTGGACCAGATGAGTAACCCGCAGATCAGGTCTCAGTTCGAATACCTTTGGCGAAAACTCTGTCGCCTGGCGCAAAAACAACAGGCTTCGTGATGGCTACCCGGATACAGACACCCAATAAAGAACCGGCGCTACCGCAAAGATTAATGATCCTCGTGCTGAAGTGTTACCGCTATCTGATCAGTCCCCTGATCGGCAACAATTGCCGCTTCTACCCCTCCTGTTCCAGTTATATGGAAACCGCTGTAGCCCGCTTCGGCGTTATCAAAGGCTTCTGGATGGGGCTCAGGCGCTTGAGCAAGTGCCACCCCTGGCACGAGGGCGGCGTTGATCCCGTACCCTTCCGACAAAATCACCAACACCCACAGACAGCAACGGACTCCTCATGGAAGCACAACGTATAATACTTATTGCAGGTTTGGCAGTGGTCGCCTACTTGATGGTCCTGGCATGGAATGAAGACTACGGCCAACCGACCACCAGCACCCAGGTAGAAGCAATACAAAAACAAAAGTCCAGTACCCCGGAACTCAGTTTGGGGGAAGGCGAGCTTGCCGCGGAAACCGACGGTAATCACTCCGGCGACATTCCTTCCGGCAGTATTGCCGCTGAAGATATTCCGACGGCGGAGGCTGAAACCGCGGTCATTACCAAAACCCGACCGGGAACCGAACTGATAGAGGTCGATACCGACGTACTGAGGATCAAAATAGATCCCCGTGGCGGCGATATCGTAGAAGCCGCGTTAAAGGACTACCCCCTATTTATTGACGCCCCCGATAACCCCTTACTACTGTTATCGAATAACGCACAGCGCAAATACGTCGCGCAAAGCGGTTTGGTCGGTGCAAATGGCCCGGATGCAGCCAAAACCAGACCCCTTTATCAAACCGACAGTATCAACTACAGGCTTGCCGACGGTGTCGATGAGCTGACGGTTGAGTTGCATTTAACCCAGGAAAACGGCGTCAGAATTACCAAAGCCTTCCGCTTTACCCGGGGCGATTATCTTGTCGGCGTTTCCTATGTAGTGGATAACCAATCCGGCGAAAACTGGCAGGGCAATTTCTTCGCGCAGCTGAAACGGGATAACAGCGGCGATCCCAGCGCAACCACCAGTATGGGGATGAGTTCATTTTTGGGGGCTGCGACAACCACCACCGAAGAGCGCTACAAAAAAATTGCCTTCGATGACGATCCGTTCAAGGAAAAAAATACCGGCGGCTGGATCGCTATCCTGCAGCACTATTTCGTTTCCGCCTGGGTGCCCAATCCAAACCTGCAGCATACTTATCAAACACGCAGAAACAGCCAGGGCGAAAATATCGCCGGGCTGGTGAGCCAGAGTCTGGCCGTCGCCTCCGGTGAAGTCGGTGAAATCGACGCGCAACTCTATATCGGCCCCAAGCTGGCTGACAGACTGGAGGCGGTGTCACCGGGTCTTGAGCTGACGGTTGACTACGGCTGGTTGTGGTTCATCGCGCAGCCTCTGTTCTGGTTGTTATCCAAACTGCACAGTTTTGTCGGTAACTGGGGATGGGCAATTATTCTGACGACCCTCTGTGTCAAACTGGCATTTTTCCAGCTTTCGGCCACCAGTTACAAATCCATGGCTAATATGCGCCGGGTCGGACCGGAACTGGCCCGCCTGAAGGAACGGTACGGCGATGACCGTCAGGCAATGTCCGCTAAAATGATGGAGATTTATAAAAAGGAAAAAATCAACCCGCTGGGCGGCTGTTTGCCGATCCTGGTGCAAATGCCGGTATTTATTGCGCTGTATTGGGTGCTGCTGGAAAGTGTTGAGTTACGCCACGCGCCCTTTATCTTCTGGTTGAATGACCTGGCCGTAAAGGACCCCTACTTTATCCTGCCGATTCTGATGGGCGCCACCATGCTGATCCAGCAAATGTTAAACCCTGAACCACCCGATCCGATGCAGGCCAAGGTTATGAAAATGATGCCTATCATGTTCACCTTTTTCTTTCTCTGGTTCCCGGCCGGCCTGGTACTCTACTGGGTTGTCAACAACATACTGTCAATTGCCCAGCAGTGGGTCATTACCCGGCAAATTGAAAACGCGGCAAAAGCCAAGTAACCTAGCAGGTTGTTGAAGAAGGCTTACTGTCTTTTTCAACAACCGCCTTTATCCGGGTTAGGCCCAAGACAACAGTATGGGTATTTTGACTACCGATAAACACAATTTAACAACAAATAGCGACACGATCGTAGCACAAGCAACTCCGCCCGGGCGCGGTGGAGTCGGCATTATCCGTATTTCAGGGCCCGACGTTCCCCGTATTGGCCAGGCACTCCTGAGCAGAGAACTCAGACCCCGCTACGCCGATTACGGCCCCTTCCACGACGCCCACGGCAACGTATTGGACGAGGGTATCGCGCTGTTTTTCCCGCAACCCAATTCATTCACCGGCGAGGACGTACTGGAACTACAGGGCCACGGCGGTCAAGTTATCCTGGATCTGTTAGTCAGGGAAATAACCGCATTAGGTGCCCGTATTGCACAACCGGGGGAGTTCTCGGAGCGGGCTTTTCTAAACAACAAACTCGACCTGACCCAGGCAGAGGCGATTGCCGACCTGATCGACAGCAGCTCCGAACAGGCAGCGCGCAATGCGGTGAACACCCTGCAGGGTGGTTTTTCCAGGCGGATCACTCAATTGGTTGATGCACTCACAAACCTGAGGGTATACGTAGAAGCGGCGATTGATTTTCCGGAAGAGGAAATCGACTTTCTCGCCGATCGCCACGTATCCAGCGAACTCAAACGCTTACAGGATCAACTGAGCCAGGTGCTTGGAGAGGCGCAACAGGGCGCCACCCTGCGTGAAGGGATGACTGTAGTAATGGCCGGCCTACCCAACGCCGGTAAGTCCAGCCTGCTCAATGCACTATCGGGTAAGGATTCTGCGATTGTTACCGACATCCCCGGCACCACACGAGATGTGTTGCGAGAGCACATCCATATTGACGGCCTGCCGCTCCACGTGATCGACACAGCCGGTTTACGTGAAAGCGGGGATCAGATAGAACAGGAGGGAATCAGGCGTGCCTGGCAGGAGATCAAGAAAGCGGACCGCATTCTGCTGGTCGTTGACAGCTCACAGTCCCTGGGTTTTCATCCGCACGAAATCTGGCCGGATTTCGTCGAGCATCTGGATTCACTGGCAAGCGTAAGCCTGATACAGAACAAAATTGATCTGGCCGGTCTGGAGCCGGGTGTCCATCCACCAGGGAGTCTGGGTACCGAGCAACGCTGTCCGGTGGTGAACATTTCCGCCAAACTGGGCCAGGGCATCACCGACCTGCTACAACACCTCATGCAATGTGTGGGCTACAGGGGTTCAACAGAAGGCACTTTCAGCGCTCGGCGGCGCCACATTGACGCGCTGATCAGGGCTCAACAGCAGATCAACAACGGTGAGGCACAGCTTAGAGAGATGGGTGCCGGTGAGCTGCTGGCTGAAGATCTTCGCCAGGCACAGCAATGCCTGGCGGAAATTACCGGCCAATTCACCAGTGATGACTTACTCGGCCAGATATTTTCCAGCTTTTGCATTGGTAAGTGACTATAGCACCACAGCCTGCCGACTAACCCGGGGAAATGGATATGAAGAAAAAGACCGGCATACTGCTTATTTTCCTGGTCTTCGCGCTTTCGGTTACATCGCTGTTTTTCCTCGGCCCCATTCCCCAGGACCCGGCCTATCATCAGTTTTCCGACACCCGGACATTACTGGCGATACCGAATTTTTTTAACACTGTTTCAAACCTCCCGTTCTTGTATGTGGGAATCGTCGGTTTAATCTGGTTCATGCGTCCGAAAAGTGGCACGAATTACCGGGAAAACCGGTGGGCTTACCCACTGCTTTATGCGGGTGTGGCGCTGGTCGGTTTAGGCTCCGGTTATTACCATTTGGCCCCGGATAACCATACGCTGGTCTGGGACAGGCTACCCATGACCATCGCCTTTATGGCCCTGTTTTCCATTATTATCAGCGAGTATATCTCCGCTTCCCTAGGCAGGTTTCTGCTAGCTCCCTTGATAATCACAGGCGCCACCTCAGTGCTGTACTGGCACTACACCGAATCCCTCGGTCAGGGCGACCTGCGGTTTTACGCAGTTATCCAGTTCTTCCCCATGCTGGCAATTCCTATTATTCTGCTCTGCTTTAAAAGCGGCTATTCCCGAACTGACGGGTACTGGTGGTTATTGGCAACCTATCTGGCAGCCAAACTTTTAGAGCACTTCGATGGTCAGATATACGATCTTCTGCCGGGGCTCATAGGCGGTCATTCCTTGAAACACCTGGCCCCGGCAATAGGACTATACATCCTGCTGGACAGCTATAAACAACGAACCGGGGTGCAGCATGCATGACCCTAAGTATTCCGACAACTCCTTTTGGGACAAGGTAAAAACCAGCGCCAAAAGCGCCGGCCGGGAAGTGATAGAAACAGCCCTGAAACTCTACTATGCCCTGCAGGACAGGGACACGCCAGGCTGGGCGAGAACTATCATTGTCGGGGCACTGATCTATTTCATTACCCCTACCGACGCGGTACCGGACCTGGTTCCCGGTGGCTATGTGGATGACCTCGGAGCACTGGTTGGAGCAGCCTGGACCATTGCAACCCACATCAAAGAGGAACACTCGATAAAAGCAAAGGAAACCCTGGCATGCTGGTTTGGGCAGGATTAACCCGGGTAATTCATTTCCACACTATCACTTTGAAAAAAGATCGGTTGCGACTTTGGAAATTATAGGAATTATAGATATGCAAAGCTTTTCCAGACAAAATGTTCAATACCTATTAAACAATCTCCATCTTTCTGAAAAGTTCCAAGGGTTCAAAGCACTACTTGAAAAATCGGTCAGCTATATTCATCGAATAGACTACAGATTGAAAAATTTATGCATATATTGTTTGCAATTTGGATGTGGAGAAAGTTGTCTCAAATGCAAAATATGCAAACATGAATCTAGAAATCCTTATCATGTTGACGATGACTGCAAAGGAATTCATTCATTTACCAAAGAAAAATTATTGCTCCTAAATTCACCCAAAGCGCATGTTGACCTACGCTGCAATTCAGTGATGAAAAGGTATTGGTGTAAACTATAAATGTAATGATGAAAAGTATACATGTACTTTCGTAGTTTTTGTTAAACTCTATATGCTCTTTGGTAGCAACAATATATATATATATATATATATATATATATATATATATATATGTTAAGAATTATAAAACGTATTATGTAGTACAGCAGTAATTTGTAGCAGACAAATAGTACAGCCTATCAATGCACCAAGTAGTGGAGTGACAGTGATCTAAGAAAAGAAAAATGTGATCAATGTCACATTAGGTGAATGGTACACAAAACCAGTAGTAAACAAGAGTATGTGTTAACAGGGAGAATTTTTGACAAGGTCAGTTGCAGGCAAGACTAATAGCTATAAATGCAAATACGCAAACATCATCAATGTCACACCGGGAGAATGTAAAGCAAGACTGATGGTAATCTGATCCTGTAGCAAACAAGAGCAATGGCAGGCAAGAGAAGTGGAACACAAGAGTAATGACACAGAAAGCCAATGGTAAACAAGAGTATTTACAAACAAGGAGAATGTTTAAACAAGATCAGTTGCACGCAAGGCTATAAATACAAATACGTAAATGTGATCGATGTCACATCAGGGAGAATGGACAGCAAGACGTATGATACACACGTCCAGTAGCAAACAAGAGCAATGACATGTAAGATGAGTCGCAGACAAGGGTAATGACACAGAAAGCCAATGGTAAACAAGAATATTTGCAAACAAGCAGAGTCTTAAAACAAGATCAGTTGCACGCAAGGCTATAAATACAAATACGTAAATGTGATCCATGTCACACCTGGAAGAATGGACAGCAAGACCTATGGTACACACGTCCAGTAGCAAACAAGAGCAAGATGAGTCGCAGACAAGGGTAATGACACAGAAAGCCAATGGTAAACAATAATATTTGCAAACAAGGAGAATGGTAAATATGATCAATGAAAAAGACTAATAGGACAAAATGTCAATATCATATGAAATCAAAGTCACATCAGGGTAGTAGCAAACAAGACGGATGGCACATTAGACTAATTGAACACAAATCCAATATCAAACAAGAGCAATGACAAGCACGACAAATGGCAGGCAATACCAATGGCAAGACAATTTTAATGTCATGAACTATGGAGACTGCTAAGGCATCATGCGCACATGCCATAGCAGAAAGGTGTTGTTGGATTGAACTAAGATGCCCCAATGTTGAAGGAAAATAAAAGCTAAAGAAAAGATAGTACGGATACGTGAGCAAGATGTAATAACAGATAAAAGGGTTTCTTACACTTTTATTTGCGGAACGTAAAGGAAGGAACGCGACAAAAGAAAGTGCATGATTAGGTAACGATCAGAAAATTAGTAATTGTTTTGTACGAGAATGACTGATGCGTATGTATGAAATTAAGTGTGATTTTTAAATCCATATTCCCTAGCTTTCTGGATTCTTGGGCACGTAATTTTGTAAGATGGCTCCCTTAGTAGTTTCTGAGTTATATCATTCAATGCATGAAAGGAGAGTAGCAAAGTGATACATTGGAGTGTTGAAATAATGATATACCATCAGTGTAAGACTGTATGGGAGTCTGCTGCAGTAAGAAGAAGGCCTTTTTTAAGAGAAAGTTTGAACCACTTCAATTTCGTATTTGATATCGTTATTGAATTCACGGAGGAATCATCAGCAGAGAGGAACCTTTGCTAGACATGCTAAAGGGTAATTATAAGTTACGCTAAATGGGAAAAAACTACTTGAAGGGTATTTGATACTGTTGGGACTGTGGAGAAAAAAGGTGGAGAAAGTTACCGATCGCAGGCTGTTCACAAACTTGAGATTCTAGAAATGAAAATTTGCAGTAAAGCATGTGGACTAATACAGAGGCCATATAGGGACTTTGCAATACGCGAGGCAACGATGGCGGTGAATGTGATAGAGAGGTGCACAGAGGCCCATTGACATAGAGCTGTGATACAATTGGACATTTACAGAAACGAGATCAGAATTACGTAAGAAGACAGACCTCGGAGATCAAACAGAAGAGAAACAGATATGCCAAAGCTGTTACAAGAGTCTTATTTTGATTGTCTTATTGGTCTTTTCACAGGCATAGGTGGTCATTGGCAGAGTAAAGTTCTTCAGGAAACGCTGCCCTAGGGCATACCTTCTCACGAAGCGCAGGGCTTGTTTTACAAAACACTTACTGGCAAAGTTGCGTCTAAATCGTGAACGGGTTTGCTTTCGATGAAAACTATTACAGGCAGCTAGGAAAATGTTTAAGTTTTGTAAACGCATAAAGCTTACATAGGCAAGTTATACATTTAATTTATCCTTGTCAACAGCTTCATGACGGGGGTAGATTGTGTAAGTACCTCCTGTTCAACAGTAAAAATGCTTGAAAACATGATAGTTTTTGCGGTTTGCTGTCATCAACTTGCATTTTGTGTTATATTACATAGATGTTCTAGCTTTTTTCAGACTTCACTTAAAAAGACCTCAATCAAAGTTTTGATGACTTAATCGTAACAAAAACCGACTTTACAGTAGCACCACGAGTTTTTGTAAATGATAAGTCTCTTTAGAGGTTTTTATATTGATTTTGCTAAGCTATATACTGAACTTTTACGGAAATCTAGTTTAGCTACAGATAAGTATGACCAGTTTCGACGCTATCAATGGCTCAATTTTCACTTCATAAGTAAATGTAGGCTGTCAACTTTCCGCTGTCTACTGATATGTTCCGAAGTACAGATTTCGGTCAATTACTTTCTGGTGATTAATTTCCATAAGACTCTTTTCCTATTAAACTTTCTAAATCTTTGGTAAACCGCATGCTTTTAGCATTTCGGAAACACGATGGAATGTACTTTCTGCTAATTAGCCGGGCTTCCAGATCACTGATGCACGTAGTGAAGTGTATTACTCCTAACTTAATAGATAGCAGGAAGGTTTGCGAAGAAAATCTCAATCTAATGGTCCATAACGACAGCTAACTCGATTTTACCTAACTTTGCATGGGAAGTGGGCAGATCAAAGCTTTTTTACCTTAAAACCATATCATGTAATTAAATATCATCTTGCACCAAAACTTCTGCATACGACTTTTGTGAAGCTATTTGTTTATGTCAAATCACTTGTTTTATCCCCTTGTAAGGTTCCAAACAACTATTGATTTGCATAAAATTCCAGAAATTAACCAATTTCGTCAACACCAAGCAATCTACGTTGGGTATTCGTAACAAGTGGGGCCATATCAAGCGACCTCGGCCTTTTGGCAAGGAATAGATGTAGTATCTGTTCCCATTGATGACAGGTTCTTTCCATGATCCTTGAGAGGTGCTCCTGCTGGGCGGTTGAGCCTGCCTCATGGCTTGCTTCTCTGCCCTGTAACCTAAATCGAGGGACGTTGCCTTCTGACTCTCCAGCTCCCCTTTATTTATTAGTTAGCCTGTTTGGTGTTTTTTCTTAGTTTTTCTCTTTATTTAAGATAGTTTCAGTATCGGGTCCACTAGTCATCAGGGGTCTTGGATTCAGAGATTGCCATAATCAGGCGGAAATTTCCCTAAGGGGGAGCCACATAGCATAGAAGATCCACGCCTTTTCAGAATGGGTGGCGTAAGTAAGACCGGACACCCTGTAGGGGGAACAGCCCACTAGCCCGCTCTCTGCAACTACGTATCATCTCTGCACTACGTACAAGCTTCTTATTCGAGACATTTGGTAGACTAAACCAACTGTTCATGGTTATTGCGCTCGCCTGTATATCCTTTGTACAGACTTTCCTTCATTAAACTACACCTAAGCTATCATGTGAGCTTTATGGTTTTTACAGAGTTCAACAATCTTCCCGTACGTCTTCTGTCTTATCGTAAATCTCGCTTTTAAAAGATGCTGTTATAGAGACCTAGAGCTGAATTCACGGGTGTGATGAGGAAGAGCTTTGCAACGTTAGCAACCTGAAGTTAAGCTAAGTACAGCTATTGGAAGCTTTTTGATAATATTAGGGATAGAGGTTTTAATTAAGGATCGTGTTGAACATATGACAAAACAACAATTTCTCTGGAATCGTGCACAGGTGAATAAAAGTGGAGAGGATCATCGTAGTGTTAACCATATTTTGTTTGAAGGGAGTCTTTGAGCCACCTCGAAATATTTTTATTTGCAAATTTCACGCTTTGAAATTTTTATCGAGAAGAGAAAGTTTGGAAGGGTTGTCTTGAAATCCAGAGAAATAGAAAATATTTCACCAAGAGTCAATAATACTTTATAAATTTCAATGGGTTTTGGACAGTACGACGGGCTGAATGGCAGTGCTACCTTGGTCAAGTCACATTGCACAGAGAGGCTGGTCTCCAATTGGGTCATGCTGGATGTCAATGTCCACCGGTGGATGATTGGGAGCTGATGTGGCGACTAGAGAATAGAGTATGCTAGCATCGAAGGTCATAGAGCTCAATTGATAAAGCGCAAGTCACGGGATAGATCCTCGGTGGTGACACATTTTCTATTTCTCTAGTATCTTTTCAAAACCTTTTGAGAGCGAAAACTTTCTGATGCTAACTCTTAATATGCTTGGTACGAGAGATGCTTATTGTGATGATAAAATGTGCATCCGTCCGGCTTTGACGATGTTTTGGAAAAATCGAAGTTTGTGCGTAAAAACAATCAGAAACGCAACTTCCAATAGCATCTAGCATTTTCATCATCAACTTAGCCATTTAAATTACATTTTTGTGAGTACACAACCAAATATTACTGTATTAACCTATATGTTAACTACTTTGTACAGACGATATGATTTCTACGTTACATCGAACGAATGTATATTAAATTAAGGAGAAAAATTTTGAATTGTTACAAGAAATTCCAAACATGTAATGTCCGATTAGCCCTTACTTAGAAAAGTGCACTTATTTGCAAAGACAGATGTAAAGCTAGAACAAAATTCGCACCCGTGGACGTGTGGTTTTGAAGACACATATAGGATACTATCGAGCGGACTGTGTTAGAGTGCATTCTAAGGTGCCGTATTTTATCAGCGTGCACTTGTTTTCAACACTGTACAACATTTAATTACTAACCCAGCGCTGCACGCTGTTGTGTTTCTGAAAACTTGAGATGTCTACTTGTACAAATATTGTCTTCTTTACGTATTTTCAGGATCAAGTTGAAAGATTTCATATATATTTAAACCCCCTTTGGACCGAAATTTACAAGTCGCCATTTTAAAATTGACGAGATAAGTCGAAAGAACAGGAAACATAATGACGTTTGCCCTTTCCATGCTTGTATATATTTGTACATCTGTCATTAAAATACTAGGTACGACTGTTGACCCTAAAGGCCAGTGCGATTTATACCTCCGTTTGGAAAAGGCCCGACACACCGGAATGTGGTAGAGGATAAAGAGGCTGAAAATACTTAGTGTGGTATCCCCCTAACGATGTGGTATCCTCTAGGTGATGTCTGATGTTGTCTGCCGGGTGATGGATCCTAAAAACGAACTAGCGTTAGTTAACGTGAGATAACTTGCGTTTAATTTTTCTTGCGCGCATTATGCAAATAGCTGTGATGGTTAAGGAAAACAATATTATATCAGCTCCTTGTGTTCCGTAAAGTTCATCGTAGTGTCTCTTAATATCGTGTTATATTAACCCTCTAAAGCAAAGGCGTGTCTAGCTAGAGGTGCCTATTTGTACCGAACGTCACATGGCCCGGAATATTGCGCTCGTGCTAGTCAATTACACTACACAACACAAGAGTTCGTTAAATAAGGCCTTCTTAAAACGAAACAGAACACATACATTTACACAAAAAATAACACTAAACAACAACAAGAAAGGGATTGCATAAAGAATGACCAATGTAGTTTGATCGTATGTTTTCGTTCAATCAGTTACTCACCCACGTCTTGGCTCTGGGAGTACTGTGGCTGTGGTAATCTGTTGCAGCTGGTGCGAATTACTAGCCTTGAAAATGAAAGCGAATTGTTTCTCTGACATCTAGTTGAGTTGGAACCTTCTCTGTTATTGAGTTTACTTCTCTTCGGCTCCAGAGGAGTTCTCTTCTTCCGCGTTTCTGCTCACACTTTTTGTACTTTTCGATCCTAGATGTAATTCATTACTGCTAGAATCAGCATTTTGCTTGCTCGGGCACCACTGTTTCCTCATTGTGGTACCCAGGCTTCTCTATAACTCATTATACCGAACGAAGTGCTAGAGTAATTTATGGCTTTCAAAGAGAACATAGTAGATTGTAAAGTGCCTCACGCTATTGTATAGTTTGAACTCTTAAACCTGTTAGGACCTTATAAAGAAGGGGTTGTAAGAGGAAGTAATTCACCGTCGTAGCAATTCATGCCGCATTCAAATTGATGCCGCAAATTGGTACCAAATAAAGAAACATAAATGTTCCACTGTTCGGAGCTTTTGCTTTCTACAGTACATGATGTCGAAAGTTTATGCAGCCTTACGTAGGGTGTCAGTTTTCTTTTCCACCTATATTTATCGAACTTAGTGTGTTAACTTCATTATCTCAATGCTTCACAAACTATTTGTATTGAAGTTACTACCAAATGCATTTCTAAGGTCAGGAAAATATATGAAGATGTAAAGAAAACATGAGAGAATTCTATTAAGAAACGATATTTTAAACATTTTGGGAGGTCACAGTAGACCGTTGATTATGTCATAACTCACTTCCTACTAGGAGTTCCTTCTCAAAATTTCGCACAATTTATTTTCTTGGACTTACGAAGTAGTGTGCAAAGTTCCAAAGCCGTATCTCCAACGTTTATTGAGGATCATAAGTGGAGGGGCTACCATAGAGGTACAAAAAAGTCTGGGCAGGGTCGGGTTAATAATTGTAATGTAATTACAGCACCCATTTCATTTTGTTCTCAGTCGGCACCATCCCAGCATCTGCAATTGTTTTCAGTATTCCCTGCTTAATGTGCGAACGCTAAAATAGCAACACTTTCTCCTTCGGACATTCTATTTGCAGTCGATCTACACACATGTATTGCTTTGAGGTCAAAAAAATACCTTAAACAACTTTATCCTTTTAGGAGGTACTTTTCGACTTTTGCAAACAATGAAATATTTGTATCTCTCGATTGATCTACTAAATACAGGTTCACGTTGGATAGTGGATTCCAAGTTAGACTTAAATCGGATAAAACCCGGTTAATTTGGCCTTCGTGATAAGCAATCATCCTCCTGTCTAAGTTTGAAAATGTTATTACCGTGTAGTCATAACGAACGGTAGAGACTCCGCTATTATGTCTAACGTTACATTGAAGCTTCTTAAATGACGCCATCAATCCGTAAGTAATCCAAACCAATATTCCTTGATACGAATTGTTTCCGTATTTTTTAATCAGTCAATGAAGGTTTTTTAAGGTACTTGAAATCATCCGCGAATCCCGTTTCAGTCAATCTATTTTTTATGCACATTTCAACTTATAGGCTGTGTCAAAAGCGCCCAATTTACTCGTAATTTTATATAGAATTTTATCTTCTTTTGTGGTAGGGCCTTGTTTTGACCCGAAGTTGGTAACCGCTGCTGCTTTTGCCTCTGCGTTCGCATGTTCACATTTCTGTTCACATTTCTGTTCACATTTCTCCCACATTCGAGACATAACTTGATGAAAAAATTAATAGCCTCTCGTATTGGGGGCGCGTTTAAATCCAATACTAACAACTATTATTTTCATGATGCCATCGTATCAACACAATTTCGTATTATTCTGAACGGTAGCCCTTGAACTGCAACCTGATACTGATGATTCCTTGTTCCAAACTGCTTGACCATATGGCTTAGGACTGATCAAGCATTGACAAGCCAAGCACTCAGAAACACTAGATCCGTTGTGTTGCTTTGTCAACCACGAAGCCACCTGGTTTTGACCTCAGGCGTCGTGACCTCCATCGACTGAACAGCCGTAAAAATTGCCCAACAATCGGAGGGACAGTTTTACATGTAACAACTATTTAATTTATGTGTGTTAATACCTGTATATTAGATATACCAGTGAAACCGACTCTCCCAACAGCGAAGAAATAGTTATGAAAAACTTGTAACTTAGTCTGAAAAACTGGTTAAACCTGGTTTTAAGGTACTCGAAAAAAATGAACTAGCTGCAACGAAAGAAAAATCGTTTGGGATTTCTTCACATGTGATCGCTACATTTGTCTTCTTCCATTGCGTTAATACGATAGGTTAAACTGTTTGTTAGTGGTCGCCATATCTACCCGCTTTTAATTTTATTTGTACAAGGTCTGATGTTAGGCTGTTAGACACTTAATTTAATCGGGGATCTGCTATCACAATTGTTTATTCCCGTTTAATTCACGTAGGCGACTAAGGGTTTAGTGTTGAATGTTTGGCAAAACGTAAGAAGAAGGGAGGCAAACGTACTTTAAAGGATCGGCAAAGGTAGACATCTATACATCTCCATAGCATCGTCACGTAATCACGTGATAGTCAAAACCTTTTTGCCTGATATTTACCTATAGAGAGTCAACACCGATAATCAAATTCCTCTAATAGCAACTGCGCCCCTATCACTACTGTTTTAACTACAAATCCTAATTCTGTAACATCTGTTGTCATTTCCTTGTGTTATTTGTTGCCTTCAGCCTTCGTTTTCTCATTCCCGTTTTGCCCTCATTCTTTAAAGTGTTCTTTCACCTCGTACTCGCTTCTTCTTGCGTTTTCTTGTACGTTTGCTGACCTCAATCCTTATTTTCAGGTTTCCGGCATTGGCACCTCTCTCCTCATTTTCTTGCCAGTAAAACGTCATCGCAATTTTCGTCAAGCATTTTACGGTTTCCTATGTAACAACTAGCTTGAAAACGGATGGTTTCCTTTCAGCAGGGGGATTTGCATTGCAAGGCTTCTTCTAATATACACTTTACCCTTACAGTACCTGCGAATATATACTTCACACCGGTGTCTCAGCGTCCAAAGTTTCCCGTGCTACCTCGTATGATCGTTACATAGCCTGAAACGGTTACTTCATTCAAATTAAATTACTATAGATGTCGCTGGTAATTTTTTAAAGGTAAACTCTTCCATATATTCTGCTGAAGCGATTTCAGTTTTGACAGCGCATCTTCGCCATTTCATTGATGTATAAATTCGTCCCATCTTTCTTTCTTTGATTCTTTTGCAACCGAATTTTGTCACTTATACTTGGCATGATCATGATCTTTTTATGGCTCAAAGTCCAGCAATAATAATTTTGTCTTCTTTAATTTACTTTTATCCCTCTATGCGCTTAGTTGCATTTATTATGTTGTTTCTCTCTATTCCATCGTCGCGACGTTCTTCTTTTTGGTCATCATCTTCATTATTCTTTTGTTTCTGTGTGATTTACCCTTTTCCTCCCTTTTCATAATTTTTTGGGTATCCCTTGAATTTCTTTCAATGAATTTGTTCTGGAACAGTCGGCATAGATTTACGGAATTAAAGTAAAAGAACCAATCGTTAATATTTTCTAAGGTGGTTTTCACGTGCTCGTATTTTCAAAGTTACATATCCAGGCGTCCAGTCAGCGGTTCTATAGGCATGGGGAGTTTTAAGCTGGGGAAACCACTGATTACGAAAAAGAATCATTGTAAATCAGTGGGAAAAACTGTGCACCTACAATTTTGAGATTACATCCCATCGATGTCATGAGGCAGGAGACCAGAAACCTTGGAGGGGACACCTCATGAATACATTTACGAGAATTAATTTTTTCAGGTTAGCGTTAGATTAAGGCTGCTGTGAGTTAGCAATTATTGTGTCGGGGTAGCAATCATTCTTTGACCATTTTATACTGGATTGCAATTGCTATTTATTGACCAAAGCAACGGTCCATTCCCTTTGAGTACGAGATGAACGGACATGGAATGATAAGTATAAGAAAATAGGTGGTAATGTGCAGATACTTGCCCCAAAATGGAACATGGGTGGAAGCCACGTCAACTTTATCTCTTAAAGTACTTTTCTTCCCCTCAATTTCGATCCGCACCAATTTAAGTTCGATCTGATCGAATCCTATTTACATGAGACGTTCATTGATCGGCTTCCAACCAGCCTACTTTCATAAGCGGTTCCAAAGTGCTACCGTCAGTAGATCGAAGAGAGGAACAGTTTGGCTCTGCCAAGTACCGTGTGAACACACGGCCGATTCATATCAATTCTGATAAATTGTCACCCGTACCCATGTAAACAGGGTCTAAGCTACAGCAGCTATCTCGATTACAATTCACGAATATATAGGTGTTATAGGTGTGATAGGTCTTCAGTTTCTTCTTTTTGATGTTGATTTGCTTCTTTTACTTATTTGGTGATGTATATTAAGCTATAAGGTGCTCATTAGAAGTAATGATGTGTCCTTAATTAATTCAAGGACGGTTGTTATTATTTTGGCGTTCGACACTATATTAAAGCTAATATAGATTGTTATAGTTCTGTAAACTGTACTGATGTTAACTTATATGTTTGCTTTCAGTTTTATGTCAAGATTTAGGTATAGCATAAATTTAAGATGAGTTAGTTCTAAATTGTGTTCGTTGTTAAGTCTTAACTTTAGCTTAAAATTTAGCAGTATTTCGTATTTTTAGTTTGTTTGTGATTTTATTTCTTAGATTAGACTAGTAGTCTTAGGTTTATTTATAGTTAAGTGTCAGCTCTGATGTTCATCATAGCCTTAGTCCAAGTATTAATCTTAGATTAGGTTTGCGTGTTAGTCTTAATCTTAGTCTGCCCCTGGGTTGGATAGTCATGACACATTTAAGTTTTCCACCAGGATTGTCGATTTCCTCTCCTTATTGCTTGCATCTTCCAGACCGACTGTAAGTAATCTGATATTGTTAAAGTGGGAAATGTTAATAAGAGTTTGCTGAAGTTATTGTGTGCTCAGCAAGGACAGCACAGAGCATGTGTTTTTGAAGTAAGTGGACAGTTTGGAAGTGCTTTCATCGACATTCATTTCAAATCACCAGTACAGCGAGAACTTTCAACACGCCTGGAATGGAAAGCGAAATTGTATTGTTACTCGATGTATTAGTTGTTAAGTACATGATATGCTGCAGCGGCCAGTGTTCTTAAGTCGAAAAGACTCTATTGGGGTGCAGTTAAAGGTCGAGGAGTAGGAGATAAAGACTTTCTAAAGTTTCACTATAGGCGTTTTGGTCTTTGTTACTAACACGCCACGCTGTATTAATGGGCTGATCGTGCCCAAGAGATTTAGCAACGCCCATTTGTGGAGATTTGGTTCGGAGCCAGATGTTATTACTAGTGACAGCGATAGTCTCTTAACCTTTTGCCTGTAAATGATAGACTCGGTTTTGCAAGTCGACTGTATGCAGATGAGAGTGAAACCACCGTTTCGGACTTGAAGAGAGATTGAGAGTGAGAAAGTGGGTGGGTTGGGGGTGTGTGAGGGGATGCTCTTACCTCATATTGTGGAGCGCTTTTATTTCACCCAAAGTATCCATTTTAAGCGACAGTACGTCTTACCAAGGCAGAACTTCCGAAAGTTGTTTTATTTCACTATTCCCCTGCACTACTATTTACCACTTATCATGTGATCGCGGAAATTACGTTCTTGCTAGATTTCACAATGTTTTCGGTAGCAGTTAATCAGCCTTTTTAAGAGGGGGGCTTGATACTTTGATGTTTTTTAATCAGTTCACAAACGATATGGCAAATCTGTAATTGCAAAGAAAAATTGATAGGCAATGGATTCTTACAAGACATTATCATCAATAGGTGGTGTCGAAAAATGTTTACAGGGATAACAACTTGTGCAGTGTAATTTAGCAGAGTACAATTTACTTTACCAACGTTATAGCTCTGATTGATTTGTTTATTGCAAAGAATAAGTTATTCACAAACCAATTCTTTCACATCTGCAGTAATGGTTTCAGTCCTCAGATGCTACCGTTGTTTTTGACAAATCTTGCGTTAGTATTGTGAAATTATCATATCGTATCCGGGTAGGTAGTAAATATCCGGTTGGTGACACGGATATGTACAGATGGGAAATGAACGTGATGATTTTCAATGCCCCTTTAGTAGACATCTAGACGGTAAATGTCCGAGTAGTAAATCTCAATAAGTAAAATATCCGAATGGTAAATTTGTGGATGAAGAGTGACCGGATAGTAAATGTGTGGATGGAAAGTGACTGGATAGTAAATGTGTGGATGGAAAGTGACCGGATAGTAAATGTGTGGATAAAGAGTGACCGGATAGTAAAAGTGCAGATGGAGAGTGAGCGGATAGTAAATGTGTGGATGGAGAGTGAGCGGATAGCAAACGTGTGGATGGAGAGTGAGCGGATAGTAAATGTGTAGATGGCGAGTGAGCGGATAGTAAATGTGTGGATGGAGAGTGACTGGATAGTAAATGTGTCGATGGCGAGTGAGCGGATAGTAAATGTGTGGATGGAGAGTGAGCAGATAGTAAATGTGTGGATGGAGAGTGACCGGATAGTAA
>JAAAKM020000498.1:552461-613487 GCA_010016025.2 Alatinidae sp. Z8VKAUB7J3
AATGTTGATATGCAGTTGTTATCCTAACGCTCTTCTTCTTCGTTTTATTCTAATGGTGCAGATAACACCTTTAAGACAATCAATTCATAGTGTTCCTTCACCCAAAGTTGCTCATCGCAGTGGTTGGTTCATGCCAGTAACATTGTTGTTAGGTTTGTCGAAATGTTTGTTTCCTAAGGTGTACTTTTGAGCATTCGTAACATTTTCACTAGAGACTACAAGGAGGAGTCTACATAACTCTGTTCTGTTACAGAACGTTGTTACTTACTATGAGATTCGCAGACTTGAGTTTGGCAACCCGTAAGAGTACGTCAAATCAAGATTACCGATTGATTACGATTTTTTTATATTTATTCACTTTTAAATTCTAGGGTTTGTTTTCCCAAACTTGTGTGGATCAAATTCATGTATACTGTTTGGCGGTAGTGATGATAAGGCACATTTCTGTAGACTTCATCCGTACACTCATGGCGAAGATGAAGCTTTCCTTTATCAAGTAATCTTAGTGGTAGCCAATTTTCACGATCTTTAAACAAGAAACGTTGGTTTACAGCCATGTTAACAATCACCAGTGGAGACTAATAGGCGTTATTGTTATCAATAAATATATTAACATGTTTTATTAATAACAAGGAAACTCTGAGATTGTTGTAAACTGCGGTTTTGAGTCGAAACATTGAGTTAAGAAGATAGACCTGAGAGGTTTTTGTTATGACAACATATAAATAGGGAGTTAACAGTTACCTTTAGATGTTCAGTACTTCAAGACAGTTTACATACGCAGTTGTTTATTTCCTTTCCATTGGTAAAGCTATTGTAACCATGTTTATCATGGAGCTACGTAAATTGCAGCTTTTAACAAATCTTTTCATAATTCTATTCTAGTTAGTAGTAAAGTGGTAAGTCAGGACTTTGGTAAATTTACTGTGGTGAACAAAATTCCATGCAGAGATGAAGACCTTCTTACTATCCTGATAGATTTTCACTTGTGTAACTGTGATTGGTAGCCTGTGGAAACGTAGATTAAAATTTGCTAATGATATGACAATATACTTCGATAAAAATTATAGACTTCAGTCTTATGGTTAACGAAGGTACTCTTTGCTAAGTTAAAAGTTTCGAAGTAAAGCTAATGGTGGTTTCACTTACTATGCGGTGAATTCCGAAAACTCTCTAGAGAAACAACAAAGTTGCGGATATTCATCCAATAGTCAAGAAAGTTACTTTTTGTTAAGGTAAAAGTTTTGAAGTAAAGCTAATGGTGGTTGTACATACTCCACAGTGAATTCTGAAAGTCCTTTCGAGAAGCAACAAAGTTGCGGAAATCCGTTTCTTTGGTTAAAAAAGGTACTGAATGCTAAGCTAAAAGTTTCGAACTAAAGCTAACGGTCGTTCTACATACTATACCACCACTAAAGCCAGTGTGGCCGAGTGGTTAGAGCTGCAGCCTTATAATCAAGAGGTTGCGATCCACAGGTTGGAGCCCTCTCCTCTTGTATGATCCATGAGCAGGCTATTTACTCTACCTTGCTTCGTCATACCGAGATGTTCAATAGCGAAGTGGTCAAGATTGCAAAGAACTCCACCACGTTCCGTGCGCACTATTCAGGGTTAGTTCAGGGGCAAAATTAAAAGCAAGCTTGAGCGGCGCGGTAAACATTGGTTATACAGCGCCTTTGGATGCACCTGGCATATGCGCGGCGCTACATAATCGTAGTGTACTTTACTATATTTCATACAACACAGTTAGAAGTATAATTCATTAAGTCAAATTACCTGTTTCTGCCTCAATTTTTTCCTTGCCAGCACTGATCAACGGGATCATATCTAAGCGTTTAAGGTACTCCGTCTCATCTCCAGCAAATCCTGGTTTACGCTTTTTGACGGCAAAACGAATGTCTACACCACGATGAAGGTTAGGAACACGCTGTACACTGAACACAACCACGTCTTCCTTGGGAACATCGAGAACTTTGGCTAAAACTATCGCGACATCTGGATAGTCCAGGTCATTACAAGTGTATTTTTTGCTGATTCCTGTCATGCGAATCGCTAAACTGGATTTTGATGCTTTTTCTGAGACTTCACGAACGGTCACTTCTACTGTGCTTTTCACTTCTTTCGCGGCACCTCCTACATTGCGATTCAATTCTCTTGACGTGACTTTAATTGTATAGACACCAATTGGTACATCCGGTTCTGCTGCCAATTTCGAAGTTGCTGCATCTATTTTGAACCAATTCCCTGGTCCTTGTTCAACAATTCTATGATCGAATTTATCGTTAGTGCCCAGATCGTCGTCGTTCACGAAAACTGCTCCAATTGGTCCTCCTTTAAATTTGCCCTTATATGCATTCAGCAAAATAGTCTGTTTGCCACCATCTTCAGCGACGTTATCATTAACATCAGCTACTTCAACATAAACGTTTGTGTATGAAGTCATGGGAGGTTTACCCGAATCAGTCGCTGAGATACGAATCGTGTACAGCGACTTCTTCTCGCGATCAAAAATGGCATTGGGCGTCGTGGTTATCTTTCCCGTATTTCTATCCATTCGGAATATACCTTCGGATCCACCAACTATAGAAAAGTAGCATGGGCATGAGTTCTGCGGCCCATCTGGGTCTCTGACGCTCACTGACGCTACCTGCTGCACACCCGTGGTAGCTTCCTTGACCTGTCCACAAAAATCCGGTGGTACAAAGATCGGACCGTTATCATTCACATCAAGAACTTTAATAGTTACCTGTGCGTATCCAGTTAACGGAGGATTTCCCTTGTCCGTCGCTGTTACTTTGATCGAATGCGTTTCTTGTTTTTCGCGATCAAGGCCGTACTTGAGGATCATGTAACCCTGGTTGCGATTAGTTGGCGACTGTTTGATGCCGAATTGATAACTTTCATCTGGATTGTATATGCCGAAGGTAAACACACCGTTATCACCTGAATCGTCATCAGTTGCTGTTACTTTAAGTAAGGACGAACCAACGGTTGCATTTTCATAAATTTTCGCAAAGTAGGAGGCTGGCTTAAAAAGCGGTGGGCTATCATTACAATCTTCCACTGTGATAATGACTTTAGCCGTCTTAAGTGCACTCTTTGGAGGCACACCCTTATCCAGTACATTAACCTCCAGCTCGTACGACTTTATCTTTTCGTAATCAAGTCGAAATGACACCGTGATAGACCCATCATCAGCGTCAATACGGAAGTGCCGCATTAAATCCCCCTTCGCGATGTAGTAACTAAGCTCGGCGTTAATCCCCTCATCGCGATCCGTGGCTTCCACCTTAGTAACTGTATATCCGATTTCTGAACATTCTTTTACGGTTCCAACAAACCTGTCTTTTGTAAATATCGGTCTTTGATCATTTGCATCAGTGACGATAATAAGAACCTCTGTTTCGTTGCTTCGGGTCGGGACACCGCCATCGCTTGCTGTCACTATCACTGTAAACCGGTTTGGCGTAACTTCACGATCTAGCGTAACTTTAGTCCTTATTTGTCCAGTAATGCGATCGATTTTAAAACGCCCAGCTGCATCTGTTCTGAGGGTGTACGTCAACTTGGCGTTTCCGCCTGCATTGGGATCGTCTCTATCTTTTCCTGTGACAGGAGCACCCACTTTCGCCCCTGGAGCTTGCCCCTCCTCCACTCGCCGAATGAAGGGGGCATCTGGAAAGTAGGGGCGTTCATCATTGATATCTGTTATACGAACCAGAACATAAGCGGTGCCAGTTCGAGCACCATCTGACGCGTACACTGGGAACCGGAACATCGGCTTGACCTCTCTGTCGAATCCCTTCGAACCTACAAGTAAGACAGCAAAAAGTAGCAAACAATTGATGATAGGAAGTCGGACTATCAAGGACATCGGCATACTATTTTTGAGTAAGGAACAGAGCGGTTGTCATGCGACTGGTTCGGCAGTAGACCTTTTTATCTCCCTACCATTTATGTCTACCTCAACCCTAAAATGTAAACTCGTTTGCCTACAAGCAACACACAGTTATAGTAAACTCACGATAAAACGCACTCTAAATATAAATCAAAAAGTGTTTCATATATAAATACGTTCGTCATTTTAAAAGTGTCTCAAGATTTTTAAGTCAAAAGGCACTTTCCCATCACACTTTTATGCGTATTGGTCAATGGGCGAGGATTATATAACAACGTCCTTTTAAAAGTAGTCAGATATCTAGGTGAAAAGTATTAACTACACCAAATGGGTTCTCAAGGAAGTTAGAAACAGAGACTGGCTTCTTCAGCCTTAACAGAGAATTTAATAAAATTGTTTGATCATGGGTATACTCTTGCTTAATTACCCCCTTGTGTCTTGAAAGAGACAGCCGGATGGGACAACTTCACAGAAATGCATCAAGAAAAACATGCATCATTTCTTTTGGTTTTGGCAATTTACTTTTTTTATTGAAAGGTTTCTACGAAAAGAACAGATGATTCGTAAGACCATCAAAAGAAAACATAATGAAGCCAAAACTAACCAAACTGTAGTAAACAAACGAAACAAAATTAAGTAAAATATCCCTATAACTAAAGGCGGCAGGGAAAATTTACAAGGTTCAAAACGACCTTGTTTCTGTAATGGGCGTTTTACTAAAAGCTTAAACTAACAAAAGTGTAACATGCAATGTTATCGAAGAGAAAAATATTTGACCGTAATTTTTGAATTGGACAGGGGTTATAAGATTAAGCTCTTTTAAGCAGAGATTCGAAAACAATTACTAGCACAGCTATGAATCCCTCTTTTATCAAGTCGACATTATAGTACAGCACAGGATTTATCAATCTATGATAGTATATTACTCTTAATGGTTACCAAAACATCCATGTACCCTCCTTTGTCAATAGGAATCGAGCTCTTTTCTCTTCATCAATGTATTGCTAGTATAATGTGCAGGCGAAATGAGGAAATAACATTTGTTTATCACCTCTGTTTCCAGTGTCTTGATAACATAACCTCAACTTTGTGAAATTAAGTTGGTCACGAATTTTAGTAAAAATAGTATTTAACTAGAAAATCACAAATAACCCCTTGGTATACCTTTGGCACCTCTAGTGCTCCTAATCTCAATTTACTCCCTCCCACTTCCCAAATCTCAAAGACACCCCAAGGGAAGTTGAGAAACACAGGCTTAACATACTGGGTTTATTGGTTATTTACTACCGCATCGTCTCTTACCTGTTGTAATGATCCCAGTGACTTTGTTGATGACAAAATAACCAACACCCTGACCGCCAATAGAATAACGTATTGGTTGTTGACTTGAGGGCATATCGTCATCGACAGCCTTTACACGAGTCACGTATATTCCCTTTTTCGCATCTTCCGAGACTGTTCCGTTGTAAAGAGACTGTAAAAATCTTGGATCGTTATCGTTGGCATCCAGTACCTGAAGTAGGAGGGTACAAAAACGTCTATCAAAGCTCAAAGTTTCACATAGTATCTTTGCACTGGCAACAAACTACTCAGAATCAACACGGCAAAACAATTGTACAGAGTACAAAAACGATGACGTCCCAAAAGCCTTTTTTCGAGTAGTAATTCCAATTATAAGTAGATGGACCTGTCACCAAATACCCTTATCAAAAATGTAGCGTCCAAATCTCATATCAGCTTCAAGAAACAGCTATTTAAATAGCACAAGGCTTTAAGGATACACGGGGGAGGGTGGTGGTGGTGGGTGCGTGGTTTATGACCTTACGACATGGGCTCAAAAAACAAGCCTTTTATAGGCACTATTGCAAAATATTATCACGTATTAGGTATTCACTTCATTATGACGTCACACTTGACTATCCTATCACAGACCTTCTCACGCCTTCCCAGGCCCCTTGGGAACCTTGATCTCGTGTCATGGCCCTCCACAAGGAAGGATAACAATTCTACCTTTGAATCCTATGTTAAAGCACATTACCTTATTCCTTTCAAATTTCGTCTCCCTTTAATTTTCGACCCAAAGGGGGGGGATTGAAGGGAGCGAATTGGAGGGTCAGCAGGAGGGGGGCGAAAATTAAAGGGAGGAAAAATCAATTTTTAAAGTTCAGGAGGGGGTCAAATTTTAAGGCAATCGGATAGGCAAAGGCATAGATACATTAGCATTTTAAAGAAGGTAGGCATGTCTACTTCAATATCATAGATAATAGAATTACATAGGGGCCTGGTAACTTTCAAGGGGTGCAATTGTTTACACCGTCATATAAGTCGGAATTTTTTTTCTTCCGTAGGTGATTTCCCCGGTACCTTGCCTTCACCGGGGCGTTTTATGTTTAATTGCGGGGGCTGCAGTATGGGCAGCTTTGCAGGGATATAACGTTTTGCAATATTTGTTCACCAAAGGAAAATTCAAAAACGTACGGAAGAAGCAAAGAAATACAGTGTACCCCGAAATTACGTCTGCCTCTAATTTTCACCCGGGGGGCGAAAAATAAAGAAGGCAAAACGAAGGAGTAGGGGGCGAAAACTAAAGGGACGAAAATTAAAGGGAGCGAAAATTATAGAGAGGCGAAATTTGAAAGGAATAAGGTATTTATCATTTTCTACGGTAGTAACTGACAACTTTTGGCTGAAATGTTCCAGGACAAAACTTTTTCAAGAAGAAAAAAGTCTTCGAGAATCCTTCATTAAGGGAACAATGATTAGTAAGTCTGTATCCGTATATCTATAAGCCATATACATATCATAACAATATGAAACCTTTTCTCGATACTAGCCAGTTTATATAATTTTATTATAGATAGGAAGTAGAGAAATATAGACATGTTTTCTAATGTTTTAGTGTCTTCTATTATCTGAAATATTTCAAATCTCGATGATACTTTATAACGTTATTTGCCCAGGAAAAAATTTCCTTGAAGAGATTCCCTTTTGCATAAACATTTTCCTTGAAGATATTTCCTTTTGTGTAAACATTTATGGCCCGTGTTACACAACGCGATTTTGATGAGCTTTGCAGACCCTCGCCAAAGCTTTAAGACAGATTTAAGTAATTCCACAGGCACCATCTTTAGCCAAGGAGGCAATACGAGAGTATCTTGTTCAGATAAGTAATTTGTTAATTACATAATATCTCTGACTTCCAAGAAAAGAAATAAATGAAGACGGCAACTTCTCACTCTGGTAAAATGGGTCACGAGGGTGACCACAAAATTGATGAGCACGACGAAATGATACCTCTGGTGTTATCAGTGGGCTAATATTCTGGATATTTGAAACTCTTCCACAATCTTTACAATAGAGTACAAAAGGGGAGACATCACAAAAAATTGTCGAGGATTTGAAATTGTAACTACATCATATTGGTACCCTTGTTACCAAATGGCCGTTTACAAAATATAGCGTTAACATCTCATATCCACTGCGAGAAATGATATTAAACACTGATAATTTTGCTCAGTTCATAATTGTGTGTTGACATAAAAAGGGTTTTCTGATTGACAGAACGCATGTTCGAAAGGGAGTATCTCGACGATTTGCTAAATATTTCATTCTCAAAATTGGGCATATTACCTATATTAAAGAAGAATGCAAGATACCATCAAGCTTCTGATGTTTATCAAATTATGATGTCACACCTAGGTACTCTATTACTTGACAGTTCGAAAAAGCCACTCTCGAGTTCGAAAAAAACCCGGCCATAAAAAAATTTCGGAATAATTATAGGGCATTAAAATTTGGGAAAATATTTTTCGGAAATATAACTGTAATTGTTCGATTAACCTCACGATGCACTTGTTGAATTTATTCTATTTTAATGGTGCGCTTATTTGAGAGTGCGTCTCTTTGAAGTGCGCTTATTTCAAAGTTTGGTAGAAAATGTTGTTTGTGTTTTGCTGTCGTATCTGACTAGTACTCATTAGTTGATACAAAAGTGCTTCAAAGTCAAGGGCCTGCTTCTTGTAGCGCGATATCATGACTGTTCTTTATTATTATGTTGATGCAAGTTTTTTTAAAAAGGGGTGGGTTTACGTACGCGTGCGCCTATTCGATGGCTGTGTGCTAAATCGAACGATAACAGTAAAGTCCGTTTCATGAAACAATCATCCAAGTAAAAAATTCCAAACGAACCATTAAACAAAGTAAAACAAAGTAAAACTCACGCTTACCGTTATGCGAACTTTGGCGTAAGTGCTGTTGATCGAGTCACTGGCCACGATGGTCAATTCGAATTTATCAATGTCTTCTCTGTCAAGTGGTTTTCCAATTACTACGTAGCCAATACTCTTACCATCTGCGCGATACTCCGTTTTTGTACTAAAGTAACCCTTAGTATTCCCTTGGAAGATGTTGTAACTAAGCCTCGCATTTTCCCCAGTATCTTTATCAGTGGCCTCTACTCGAACAACTTTGAATCCAACGTTTTCGTCCTCTTTCACAGACGCTTCGTACAAATTCTTCAAGAAAACCGGTGCGTTATCGTTAACATCCGTTATCGTTATCGTAATGTAGACGTTACTACTAAGTGGGGGCTTTCCATGATCAAGTGCTGTCACGATAAAAGTAACGGTCGGTGTCTTTTCTCTGTCGAAAGTTGCCGCTGTAGTAATTTGTCCCGATAAAGGGTCAACAGAAAATAGTCTTGCCGTCGGCGAATCTTGCTTCTCATATCGAACTTTCCCAAAGTCTCCGCTATCTGCATCTGTTGCGTTCACATCCTCTACTATCTGCCCAGGCCCTTTGTTTTCCGAGACTCGCCCGAACTCATACTTGGAAAGCGTAAATAACGGACTGTTGTCATTCACGTCAATCAATTCAATAACCACCTTCGTGTTGGACTGCATCTGTATCTCCTGGTCCACCGCTTGCACTTCCAGGGTGTACGTGCGTAATGTTTCATAGTCCAAAGTGGTTGCAACTCTGACGATGCCACTTTCTGGATGTATAGTAAATTTCTGCGGCTTGTTCGTTGACGGTAGGTTTCCTGGTATTAACCGATACAGTATCTTGGCTTTGGGGCTTCCTGTTTGAGATTCAGCTTTAACAGTTATAACTGATGAACTTGCTACAGCACTTTCCTTTATCTTTGCCCTGTAAGGCTCCTGTGTGAACTTGGGAGGGTAAGATTTCTTGACCTCAATCCTTACCTCTATATCACTCTTTCCGTAGTTATCCTTCCCTGGTGTGTTCCCATGATCTCGCGCTTCAACGCGGAAAGTAAACGGCTTGATCTGGCCCATCAGACTCTGACTAACCGAAATAGCTCCCGAGTTTATATCAATTTTAAATTGTGGTGTCTGGGCTGCAGCCTTGATACTGTATGCAATTCTAGCATTTTCCCCTTCGTCTTGATCTTCTGCACTGACTTTAAGCACTACCGTATTTATTTTTTCATTTTCCGAGATAGAAACTTCATACTTATCGACAGCAAAGACTGGGTTATGATCATTATCATCTGTAACCTTGATCACCAGCTGACAATTAACAGAATTTCGTTCTGCTGGCTGCCGCCCATGACCACCATCCTCGGCAATAACCAAAACAACGTGTTCATGCTTGACTTCACGGTCAAGTGGATGCGTGGTTCTAATCCATCCCGTAGTATTATCGATTTGGAAGTCATCAGGCTTTATGTTAGAGCTTCCCCTCGTACTCCTAGATGGCTGCTTTAGGAAATACTCCACTTCCCCATTGCGTCCTAGATCCCTGTCTTTGGCTTGGACTCGAATTACCTTCGTTCCTGATTGAGCATTTTCGACAACTTTTGGCTTGTAAGCTTTACAGTCCGGGAAATACGGGCTGTTATCATTGACATCATCAATGATGATATGAAGTAAGAAATATCCTTTATTAAGTCCATCCGATGCACTTATATTAATCTTGTACTCCTGCTTTGCGAAAAATATATCCTGCTTTTTGGCAATGCTCACGACTCCCGTCTTTGAATCAATGGCAAGATTAGAAACATCTCCCTTCTCAAATGCATAAACGATGGGATCGTTATCGTCATCCCTGGCCTCCACTGTCGTGACGACCGTACCTCGTAGTACATTTTCCGACAAACGAACCGTAAGCGACTCCCTCGAAAACCTTGGACTATTGTCATTTACATTTTGAAGCGTAATTAATACATCAGCAGAAGCAGTCTGTACCGACGTTCCTGAATCTGTTACTTTGACTGGAAATCGATACGACTTCTTCGTATCGAAGTCAAGGCGTTTGATGTTACGAATCTGGCCAGTGATTGAGTCAACTTTGAAGACATCGGTATATTTGTCAGCCGAGTATGACAAAATGCCTCCTCCGCACTTGCATTTCTTTCCGCAATCACAGTCTTCCGCAGAGACGGTAAGTATTAGAGTATTAATCGGCACGTCCTCACGAATCAACGTACTTCGATACTCAGTACGTGTAAAACGCGGTCGGTTATCATTCTCGTTTTTAACTTGTACGATAACGCTGACAGTAGACGACAAAGGTGTTGCACTAATCTCCTTGGCCTGTACACGAAGAGAAAACACCTCTTGATCCTGCTCAAAATCGAGCGGTCCCTGGAGTAGCAACCGTCCTTGTGAATCAACGGTAAATTTATTCTGGGGGTCACCTGAGACAATACTATATTTCAGGGTAATACCAGAGAGACTCCTGGCCGAAATAACTCCCACTTCGAATTCCGTCGGGGAGTTTTCTGGGACCCGAAACTGATAAAGCGAGGCAGAAAATACTGGTGGGTCGTTCCCTGTCTTGATATAAATTGTTGTGGGTTTACTTGATCTCGGGGGTATTCCATAGTCGAAAGATCTTACTGAAATATTGTACCAATCCTTACTAAGTTTTATCTTCGATGTTTTGATTTCGTTCGTATTGGGATCGATTGCAAATGGCATATCCTTTGTAATAATTTCATATCCAACTCTCCCTGAACTACCACTGTCAGGATCTTCAGCACTCAATTTGTATACTGTGGTCCCAGCCTGAGCGTTCTTATTGACTCGACCTATGCGTAATTGAGAGGAACTAACCATTATTTTTGCAAAACAAGAGAAGAGGAATAATATAACTGCACGACACATGGCCAGGACACTACTCAGATTTACATATACTTTAAGACGATCAAATTTCTGAAAACACTAATGGACCTGCTACGACATCCAACTTTCGACTCTTTCGCTGTTCCGAACTCAAGTTCCACTATTTTGTACATAAACGCATCGTTATTAGCAATTCCTTGTTCCTGGCCTTGCCGGTTTTCGACTGCAAAAATTTAAAGAATGACTTCGTTTGGCTCTACCAACAGATGGCGACTTGAAATTAGTCACTGACAAAAGAACTACAGAAATACAATGACATCGATTCGACATGACAAATTACTCTCCATAATGTGTCTCCTTCGGTGACCTCAACTCTTGTGCGATGAAATCGTTCATAGGTTCAACGTTCTAAAGTATCAGCCTTAGGAAAACTTTCTCAGTTAAGCAAGAAAGTATGAAAGCATGTGATCGACCTCGAAGTCAAAGTGACCGTTGAAATGTTTTCCAACGAATGAAGTTAAATGTAATCCTGACAAAGCTGGTGAGGACCAGAAACAACGTTGACATTACTTCGTATCCATGAATAAAGAATCTCGTTTACTAATAAAATCCAATGGCAGGAAAACGTGAAACGGCTTCAGCAATTTCGTTTTCCTAATGCAGTAAAAAGACACACCACAAACTCTAACTTGACCTCAACTCCAGAATCACGACTCGACTAACACTGGAACCTCGCTGGTATGCTATTCAAAAACATGGCAGGCTCGTGAAACATTGAGTACATCCGGATAAACTCGACCAAGCTTCATTAAGGAAGGTGCATGATTACGTTAAATGCTGTGGTGATAAATAGACCTAAACCTCTACCTATGCGCCTGAGCTAGTTAAATAAACTTCTTATGTTCATACCAAGTTTCTAAACGAACACAAATAAACAAGACTTGACCATAGTGCTGTCACGCAGCGTACAGACAATCCAAAACTCACGAAAACCGCTATTAGATACCGTAAGTCTCTGTGCGCCTAACAGATGCTTTTCAGTGGAAGATCGAAAATGATCCGTTGCTACGAGGTTTATGGTTTCAGGCTTTTTAAAAATTGAATGAAATGTCAAGATTGGGGTACACTTTGTCTTGTACTGTTTGAGAAAGAAGATTTGTGGATCAGTATATTTGTCTTCCATTAAAAAATGATTCGCTCGACTCTATGACGTGGACAATCCATGTATGTTAACTGCGGTCACAAATTTATCCTTAACTGTCATGTCGGTTAGATAGGTGCACATACGTAACCTAAAACATGTCACAAACGGAATTCGTTTAAAAACCATTTTAGAAAGACTACTCTCATGGAGTCTTCAAACAGGAATGAAATGAATATTCCGAAATCACTATCTACGCATTAACTTCAGTTGATTCCGTTTTTACCCCAACAAATCAGTGGCCTGTCAGTCCATTGAACTGCTTTTATGAAGCTTCTTTCTATCTTACACTAAGTTACAATGTTACTTTGTGGAAAAACTGGAAGTCTATCATTACAAAAAAGCTACAAGCAGGAACGGTGATGGTATACTTTATTTCAAACTCCCTATTAACAGGGCTAAATCCTGCATGAGTGCACAGGTCACGGGCCACAGGAATTGTGTTAGAAGGTTCAATTAAAGATTTAGTTGAAAAACTGCCACCAGGAGGATACATTTGTCCTGTCCATTATTCTTAAATTCTTAAATTATTCTTTAAAAAGTACTTAAAATATAGTTTTGGAGGTTAGGCTTTCGTTTAAAAAGTTCTGTCTTTCTTACTTACTGATATGATTAATAGTAAAAGAACCATAATAAAATTTCTTAAAATACAAGTTGAAGATTTCCCATTTCGTTAAGAACGGACAGTATTTACCTTGTGGCTTTATGAGAGAAGGTGCATCCCCAGAAGAATGTGAAAATGGGATACTACTATTACCACCAACACCAACACTACTACTACTAACACTACAACTTGTACTACTAATACTACAACTATTACCGCCACCGCTACTACTACTACACTACTATTACTACTACTACTACTACTACTACTACTACTACTACTACTACTACTACTACATCCACTACTACTACTACAATATGTACTACTACTACTACAAAATCTACTACTACTACTACTACTACTACTACTACTACTACTACTACTACTACTACTACTACGACTACTACTAATACCATTTTCAACGAGCATGTCTTGTTTTGGGCCAATTTTCATGCTTTCACCGAGTGAAAATGAAATTTTCAATATTTCCTGGAGAAGTGGGCACTCTGGTTGTGTATTGCTCTTTAAAAATAGGTTAGCTAACTTTACGTACAAAGGGAAGGGTAACGTTAAACATCCCGAAACATTCATAACGCACACAAGTTCACTCCTTCATACTTGCTCATAAAGTGGGGCCTATGTTCTTTCGCTTTTCAAAATTTATCACTCTCTCTTAGAAAGAGTATACGGAGTAAAATCTATATACATGGTCTACTACTTTTACAGAATACTTTAAGAATGAGGCCGATTCTAAAGCCCAGTCGAGACAACAATCGGATTCGAGAAAATCTATGACTCCCTAAATTATTTTCCAGGATTTCGATTGATAAACTAATTCAAGGACTTTCCCAAGATTTGTTATGGAAACATAGGACATTATAGGACTTTCCAGAACTCACTTGAAAGCATAATCAATATTGTCTCATTCTCAACAACATAAAACACCAGACAAACTAATTTTCAATACCATTAGAGACGGCAATTTACTATTGCCAGCTTCAGTAAACTTTTCAAGATAGTCTGACAGAATTAAGATTTCCTATTTAAGTTACACCAATTTCTATGATTTTCATCCAGAAAAGGTAAATAAACTACTTCTAGAATATCTTACATGGCCACACGGGGAGACATAGTTTCGAAATATCTGAAAAAGAACATTCACGGGTAGCACAATGTATAAAAATCAAGGCCTTTTCCATGATTTACAATCCCAAAGGCTTCCCACGAATCCTTGAAACCCTTAACTTTACAAACCTGTGGCGTCTGGGATACCTAATTATGCATGATCCTTCAAACCAGTAGTCAAAAATCCTTCCTGCAAAATTTAATAGATGCTTAAGTGCTTAATGGCATTTTCCTTGAGCAACGTATATTGAAAACGATATAAGGATGCCATAATAAAATGGTGATATCAAGACCATAAATATATCTGAGAATACATTCGACTGCGTTGTCAACAGTTTAATTCAGCATTGGGTATCAATAAGCCGTTGAGGGAGTTGGCAATAATAAAATATTGCAATTTTCCGAATTTAAGCATTCCAGAGAAGGTGTGGCTTCTTAACACCTTTGAGCTCCTCAACCAAGTTTGAAATTGATGGCAACACCCGTGTTCTGAGACATTTCAACAAAAGGGTGTATGGCGGTATCAGAACATCATACCCTACAAAACAGCTCTATTATTCTACATCAGTTTTCCCAAACGTCTTCGTTTGCAGCCCCCTCATTGGTCAACTGCTTTCATCCGCCCTACCCGCACATTTGAGGCCTCCAAGGGTGGCGATATCGTCAAGGGTGGGAAACACTGCACCACACAGCTCGCAGTCGTACAACCTTCGTTCGGACTGTTGTATTGAATACTGCAAACTGTATTCTAAAAGCTACGACCTACTGAGTACTCTTCTCAGTTTACTCAAACAAAATGCTTTGTCGCTACAAGCAGAATTCCTAACGGTTTTATTGTGGAAAATCTTTACCTTAACAAGCAAGAGTCAATTCTGCCCGTGCCCCTAATTGACAGAGTGCCATGACTTTGAGTGTAACCGTACGGCATATGGATTTGCGCGTACACAAAAGCCGCATAGGCACATATCAAGAGATTGATGCTAAAAAGCAATTAAATCCTAAAGCAAAGGTGGGCACACTACAGACCACGGGCCAGCTCCGGTCCATTGGTCTTTTTATTCCGGCCCAACGAAGATTGGATGTGAGCAGACTTAAGGTTTGATAAGAATGATTGCATTCATGCCAACAGACTTCGATGCACTGGCTAAAATGGGTGATCAGCAATACTGCTCTCATTAAAAATTACGTTAATTATTTAATGCTTTTCTGTTTATGTTTGATATGTACTGTTAACAAATGCAGTTTTGTATATGCATCATACCTTGTGTTGACACGACCCGGCTGTCAAATTTTAGAAGTCGATGTGGTCCACGAGCCAAAAAGTTTGCAGTCTCTCAATCAAAGACCCCTGATGAGCAGTGGGCTCGAAATTGAAACTACCCTAAATAATCAGAAAAGCCACCTAAAAAGCTGACTAATAAATAACGCGCAGCTGGGGCGTCCAAGGGTGACGCCCCTCAATTTAGGCTACCGGGCAGAGAAGCAAGCCATGAAGCAGGCTCAACCGCCAAAACGTCTGCCCACCCCTGCTCTAAAGGGTCAGCTGCGTGTGTTGAAACAAAAATGTCTCCCAGCTTCACCACATTTTTGGGCCAAGACTGAAAGGTGGAATACGTAAGTTGCATGAAGCTCAATTAATGTGACTGTTTTACAAATTTCGGCGCTTTGCGTTTGACCATTGTCCTTTCACGTCCGCTGAATCAGCTAATACTGCCTCTTAAGCAAGCAATAACAGATGTGAATAATGATGGAACCAGCACACGTCTATAATGACAGAGTTGACACTGAAGTCCTAATCATATCAGGATTGTCTGAGTTAGAAATGTACAATTTAAAGATAAGCATGCTTAAGAGAGTTTATATTAAGGTACGATTTTGTGGTTGTCATAACATAAGTTTCAGGTGAAAGATTACAGAACTATCAGCCATGGAAGCTTAAGTAGTTGATGATGTTATGCGAAAACAAACGGCAGTTCTATCAAAATTATCAAATCTGGTTTCTAGATTATAAAACCGCTCTAAGCATCAAGTGGCGAAGCTGATCAACTGATATTGGATGTGGTCATTTCCGCATACACATAGCATCTAAAAATTATAACCCTGATTTCCAAACAACCCTTCACCTCAAAAAAAATAAGCATTAAAATAAACAATTAAAAAAGGGAGCCGCTTTCATATTCAAACCACAGTTTTCCTGAAATTTGTTAAAATATTGGTTAGCAGTCTCAAAATCGGCTGGCAATTGTAGGACTAATCTGGCAGAAAATCTCAGCATATTGCCCTAAAACAGGCGCTCTTTCTCGGTTCACGTCCTCATTCCAAAACTTTTAGTAACTTGATGCAAGTCTTGATACCAGAGGACGTACTTGGCACGAAAACGTACAGTCACATGACTTGCTTCAACCATTAGACTGAAGACAGTATTACGGCGACCGTGCGTTTGGGTTCAAGTACTCTATACCTAAAGGGCAGGCATTAGCTCCCAAATTTTCTCCTGAACGTGATCAAATGAGGGGTAAATGGTCATCAGCCAAAACAAAGCGAAAGCGTGAACAAACGATCTACACGCTCCAAAGCTTTCGAGAACAAAATGCCTGCCAACAACAACAAAAATACGACAGCAGATGTTATCCACATCATATTAATATTTGATCAGATCCCCCCAAGAATTACGTAGAAAATGAAAATCATCATAGCAAAGTAAATGCCTTCTATCTCTAGCTTAAGACTACTCGAATACACCGCTCCGGATAAACAGACAAAATCCCAGCATTAATAATGCAACTGCAGCCTCATGTACTCTTATCTCGCAGAACAACAAACAAACACCCTTCGCCGATGAAAGTCTTCAGTTGACCACAGTGGCTTAGCTTCCCTCGGACTTTTAGTAAAGCACTTATTTTCTTGGAGAATATGGTTTGCCGAAATCAAGTAAAAGAAACAACCTGTTTTTTAGGTCTCCGGTATACGAAAACGTTAACAGATGAGACCCAACAGATGTTATATGGACTAACCTTTGTTTAATTTACGTGAACACTAACGGTACATGCTAATTCAAAATGTGATGAATCATTACTCTATAAATCAGATTAAGAAAAGTTATGTTATTTCTTTCCTTGACATGTTGGTAAATGCTCGAAAACGTTCCCTGACCGAAACACGGACCTACCATATGATGTCGAGAAAATCACCGACTGCCCTCTATCGTCCGTTAAAAACGTTTCGCGTCTAGGTCATTGGCGGGAACCTTTCCGTACGCGTCGGCAAATGGCAGTTTGTATTTCTAAAGAGCATAATTCAAACAGGCAACCACGAGGTAAGACATCCGACGAATTTATCGAGCCAAGCATATAAGATCCAATCTCTGAACACGACTACACACACACGATTAGACACACACAGACGACTTAACACACACACACACACACACACACCTCTTCCCTTATAAAAGTATAACTAACTTTTCTACGTGTATTCACATTAGGTCCACAACAGATTTTTGAACTCATCAGTGATTATACTCTACCTAAACGAACGCATTTCTACGACCTAAACATATCTACGAACTATGTAGCCTTCATAAGGTCACACACCTTCCCTTGTGGAAACACACAGCCAAATTTTTAAAATGCTTTCACACTTCGGTCCGCAACGGATTTCTCCAACTCATCATATGATCAAACAAGGTTCCGTCTCTAAGTGAATGCACTTCAACGATCCACACATATCTCCAAACTATGCATTCTACATAAGACCACACACCTCCGGTTGTAACACATTAACTATATATTTTCATAATTAAGTTTGCAAAACCCATTAGTTTGCGACTGTATCAAATTATACTTACTTTGTCTGCTCTTCATGGTAAATCTTGGCGAGTTGTCATTTTTATCAAGTACTGCTATCCGCAAATCGTAGTTGATATACTCCTGCGTTCCATTCTTCTTCTCCTGCACTACGATTCGGTATGACTTTTGCCGTTCGTAATCAAGTGTGGACGCTAAGGAAATTCTTCCGGTCTCTGAGCTGATAGTGAATGGCTGCTGTACTGGATACACGATCGAAAAATATGATTTTTGGTACCTTCTTGGTAAGTTGCTGAATAGTGGGCCGGATTTTATTGACCAGGTCTCCTCCACATTGGCCTCAAAGGCTCCCAGACCTGGAGCAAACTGAGCTAGAATAATTCTTACTTTCACAGAAGTGGTCAAACCTTCACTATCTGTCGCTTTCAACGGGAATTCTACAACCACTGGTAAGCTAGTTAATGTCTGACTTGAAACGATGACTCCTAAAAAAAAACGATATGAAAAGAACATTGCAGTAGCAGAAACTCTGAAAATATCAAACAAAGCCATTTCTACATAGATCATCAGTATGGTGAGGTCTGGTGGAGGTCTCCCAGGTCTCACAATTCTGTTGATGCTAACTTTTCGAACCCTGAATTCGAGAATCGTACTTTGCTACCTTGCTCTTACATAAATAGGGGTGACCTAAATCAGTGATTCTAAACCGAAGCAGACTCTTGTGCCTCTTTCCAAGTTTCAATGCCACCTCAATCAATCCCAAGAGGGCAAAAGACTGTGTTTTGAATTTTGAAGAGACGGAGACGAGGGCAAACAATATCAGGTAGGCTACTATGCTGTCTTGTTTAATTTACCAATTCGTTTCAAGCTGTAGAAATAGGAACTGCTGTGCGCAGGATTTCCCTGGGCCATGTCAGCCCCCAAAAGTCCACTGTCAGCTCTCACTCCTTCCCCTACATCAGATTTAACCAGGACGAGGACTGTTTACTTAAAAATTATCCCCATTTGCCAACAGTTTCAAACGTTCCCTATAGGTCAAGGTTCCTAAAGGGGGCATGGCATCATAGACTCCCATGGACGCCACTGGGAAAGAATAGAATAACCCTACCAAGGGCGGGGAGCGCCAGGGAGCCCTTAAGCAAAAAAGCTATTCGTAACTATGCAAGCACATACGTTCTTGTGTCTCACTTTTTTTTACTTTTCTTGAAATTTACTAACGCATCTTTTTGCGAATTTTTTTAAAAAAATCATTAGATAAATAGTTATGACGTCGTTCTGGGCATGCTATATGGTAAAGAATGTGATTAATATAATTTTTGTATGTGTTTTTAGTATAGGCTTGATGTTTTAGAAGAAAGTAGACCACGAAAGGTATCAAATATGCTTAAGTTCCACAATGTGGTTAATAATCAACGTGTGACAGGATGTGATTTGTCAAACCCAGAAAATAGGTCAAATTAACATTGTTCAAAAAATTTTTGTAACGTTCCTCGTAAAGCAATCATTACACTATCACTTTTTGCTTAACAGCCTTTGTTCTAATCAAGAACAGTGAATAAAATATTTATGACAAAACACTGGATATTCCTTTGACGTTGATGATGCATCTTTGGTAGCTATGGTACGACAATTGGTCAACTGCACTTTTAATACTTTTTAAAATTTTTAAGTACTAAAAATAGATTTTGACTGTGCTTGGCTCAGCAAGTCTACTTCATGCCATCTACAGAGATAAAGCTCTTTCCAATTTTCAAAATTTTTAGATTTTCAACACAGTGATCTTTGCTTTTTGAGAATAATCCAAGAAATAAACTAAAATTTAAAGTTTTGACGCAGTCGTTTGTTCAATGAATAGTTGAAAAATACCTAAAATCGTTTGATCTGTGAAACTTATGACAGGTTAAACATCTAAGGGCCTCCTAGGCCGTCTGCCCTTCTCCCTCCTGTAATTGGTAGAAAAAAAGAGTTTGGGTTGTAGTGTGCCCTATTGACCTTATAGCTGTATGGATAGTTATGTCGCTTCCATTAAAATTCCTCGACATTTGTTTCTCTTGATGCTGTCATAGGCTGGGTCGCAGCAAGTTTGCTACACGACATAGTTCGCAACCTGTTAGCTTAACATTGTGTCTGCTGATCTTAATTAATAGCACAAGAACATTGAGACGGCAAGGGTAATCCATGTACTCTTACCATCTGCGATTTGAAATCGTGCCTCGATGGTATGATATGGGAAAGCATTAATATTGCCTTTATCTCAATTTAGAAACGTTAATACTTCGGGAGTTCTGCCTTCGACGACCAGTAATGCCCGGTTGATTCGTGACATGAGTCCTTAGGAGTACCTTAGCGCAGTGTTTCTCAACTTTGAAACGTTTACCCCTTCGAATTACTAAAATCTATAAGTACCCTCTACGTTCGTAGGAATTAGGCATTGCTATTGCTCAGCAATATTAAATGAGTATACCGTGAAAGAAAAAGTCAATAAAGAGCACTCGTTTGCTTACCACATGTGAAACGAAAATATGAGCACCGTGGGAGAAAAACTGGACAATATTTACTCCCCCTTTTGTTTGATTTTGGCTTTTTTACTTAAGAAAAACAATGCAACACTCTATTAGCTAATGACCCCCTACCTATATCTTGACTACCAGGTACCCCGTGTCTAAACTATACCCTGTTCAAAGTCCCCTTCACACCCCGTAAGGGTATCCCTGGGCCTCCGTTGAGAACTGCCTAAGAGCAGTGTTGGGCAACCAGGGGTCTACAAATGATAATTTAGGGATCCATAACCTGTTAAGGATCAGAACAAAGATAGTAAGTTATGGCACCCCAAAGTAGAAAGAAAAACAGCAAAATAAGTATCCATCAAATAGACCCTTCTTAATTACTTTTCATCAACGTAACCGAAAACGAGGCTAACTTGGCAAAGATGTGAATACAATCAATACTTGCAACAATTATTTCACAAGAAAACGGCCGATAGACATTAAACACTCAAATTACGTATCCATCTTTTGATTTATGTTCACTGAGTGATGAATTTTGCACTTAAGTAATCTTATTTTACTCCAGAGTTTAAGAATTTCAACATAGTCAGGAGAAATGGCGTCCTGTTCAACCAAAGATTTGTCTCTCTTTCAGAAATTGAGTTAATAAAAGAATTTGCAGATATCGAACAAAGTTTCTACACATTCAAAGGGGAGTATATACATAAATCTTTCAACACTTTCTTTTCTTGATAATGTAAAAATTTCCATAGTTGGTGAGAAAGCCAACAAGGATCTGAAACATGTTAAAGGTAGGTGATCATTTGAGCCGCCGTGGTTTAGTGGATAGTTCACTTGCCTTCCATTCAGGAGGGTATGGATTCGAATCCCTAAAGGGCCATTGGTGACGACAGGAAGGGCATCCGGTCTTAAAGTGCTCTAAGCTCCAAACAAAAGTCCCATTTATGTGGGCAGCGCCCTAGCCCCTGCAAAGGGGAGTGCAAGGCGTAAAACCGCATCATAGTCTTGGCGTACCATTGCGTAAACAGTCGTACGCACTTAAACGGGAAGGTCGTCTTTGTTGGTTAGTTTAATGGGGGCATTCAATAACTGCTGGTGAAAAGCATGTTTTGGAAAGCGCGGGGGCAATGAAATAAGTAAGAACATATATCTTCACTGTACACGGTTAACTGTAAGGACAGTCCCCCCACCTGAATTTTAAGTGAAAAAGATAAAGGTTGCCTCAATTAATCGCACCTTAGTTTCCCGTACTCCTTACAGACGTATTACAACATAACTATTCATCTGAATACTTATCACTTACAACAAACACAAACTTCAAAGGCAAACATAGTTCTTGACCCACATACCTGTTTCGCGTATCATGAAGTACTGACGAGCTTTAGCGTCCTCGATCGCATACGTGAGCGAGTCTCCAACATCCCTGTCGAACCCCCCTGTTTTAACTACGACACTTCGAACCGGTAAACTCTTTGATATGACTGCTTCAATGAGTCCACGTTTGGCGTTACGGAACTCTGGTTTGTTATCGTTCGTGTTAATAACATTTATAATGACCGTTGCTGTTGACGACCTTTCACTGGAATCCACTGCCATAATGGACAATGTATACTTTGTTCTAGTTTCCGCATCCAGAATCTTGTAAGAGTATATTTCACCGGTTCCTGGTTTAATCATAAAGGTGTCATCGATGTTTCCACTCCTGATGGAGTACGTCAAGGTGTCTAAACTAATGGCTGTGGCCTTCCCGATTGTCTTTGCAGTCGGACTGTTTTCCGTGACATTAAACCTGAAGAGCGCTAAAGCAAATTTGGGTTCCCCATCTCGCGTTACGGTTGTAATGACTATAGAAGCTTGGCCACCCATTGGCGGTTTTCCTTGATCCTTAGCTGTGGCAATTAAACTAAACGAAGATGTCTCGGTAAAAAGGGCTACAGGTTTCTTCAGGGTAATAACACCTGACCTGCTACCGATTTCAAAGAGATCATGCTTATCACCCATAATTTCGTACGTAACTCGTCCGTTATTCCCGCTATCACGATCGGTGGCATATACTGTTAAAACACTTGCGTGAGGAGGAGCATCACGCTCGATCTGGGCATTGTAAACGCTTTCCGAGAACACTGGCGCCTCGTCATTGGAATCCTTGACTTTGACTCGGAGTTCCATTAAAGCTATGTGTGAAAAGTAAAATAACCATATTTAACGTGACAGTGAATTGTACTTAGAGTGAATTGTAGTATTTACATAGCACAATTTCTATGCGCACATCAAACTCCAAAAAGACCGCAATGAGAGCAATCACCCTATTTTGGTGGCTTCCCACTTACCCTCACTAGCCACGTGCAATACGTCTAGCTCTTGTTACAGTCCAGAATAATCAATAATTTCAATACCAAACTTTGGAGGACTTTCTTTACCTTCACGATTTTCTCATCTACCTAACCTAAGATCTTTTAGTGAACGCCGATTGGTCCAAAAACACAAGCTATTCAAGGGGCAGTCCAAATTCTTTTGGCTCTTTAAAAAATACAGATGGGTTTGTTCTTTCGTACGTTTCATATCGATCACTTATGACGATTGTACTCTAAGAAAAGTCAGACAAAAAACCTCTTAAGTACACAATATTTCACTACTTCGTGCAACTTTCATTTACTATGTACATGAGAACCTCCTGCAGTGTAGTGTCCAATGTAACACGTAATACGAGAAACCTTGAACGAAAAGGTAAGTCTTACAAAGTCTTATCAATATCATAAAAGGGAGAGGCCAATATATAACAGAAACATCATAGTCAGAGAGGAGTACATTATTCAGTAATACGGGGAACGTACAAAGGCAGCAGAGAGAACGGCAATCTGTCATAACAGAGGTACGGATATACCGAAGCGCCTTCCTTTTTTAAGATATTTTGGTAAAAGTTACATTTTGTCATCACAATGTAACTAGTTAATGATAAATAAGTAAGGACTTACAGTACAACGGCTTCGAAGACTTGTCTTGTGCCTTGATCGTGATCACATGCATATCAAGCTCTTCATAATCCAGAGAGTTGGCCAGCTTCACTATACCAGTATCTGGAGCTATTTTGAATCTGCCGTTACTGAATTGCTCATTAGCTACTTGGTAAATGCTGTATACTATTTGTTTGTTGGTTCCCGAGTCTGCATCTGTTGCTGAAGCAGTGTATATCACCGTTCCTATGTCTAAGTACAGAATAAAAAAGATCGAAGGGTAAACAAATGATATGGAACAGATTCGTTCACTCTCCAATACCCTGTTTACTAGTGCTGTCCATACCGATGAAAATTAATCGATAACAAACCGGTTCAAGAAATAGTCGACTCATATGAGCCATACCGACGCATCGTTATCAAAACCTGCTCAAGGAAAGAGTCGACTCATATGACTGATACCGACGCGTCGTTATAAAAGCAGCTCGAAAAACAATCGATTCATGCGACAAATACCAAAGAACCGTTATAAAAACCGGGACAAGGATGACTCGACTCATAGGACTCACACCAAAGAATCGTTATAAAAACCGGGTCAAGAACCAGTCGACTCAGACCAAAGGATCGTGATAGAAACCGGGACATACCGACGCATCGTTATACAAACCGGGACATACTAACGCATCGTTACACAAACCGGCTCGAGGAAAGAGTCGACTCATATATGACTCATACCGACGCGTCGTTATACAAACCGGCTCAAAGAAAGAGTCGACTCATGACTCATATCGACGCGTCGCTATGAAAACCGGCTCAAGGAAAGAGTCGACTCACATGACTCATACCGACGCATCGTTATAAAAACCGGCTCAAGGAAAGAGTCGACCCATATGACTCATACCGACGCGTCGTTATAAAACCCGGTCCGTGGATGAGTCGCCTCGATCCCAAATGAATCGGCGGCAATTTGAAGCATTGGTGAGTTGTCTCAACTTCAAATGAATAAAGAACATGCGAATTGGAGTATTGTTAACTAAAGCAGCCGAGAGGTTTTGACCATGCTGCAGTTCTTACAAAAGGTTTTTCCGAAAGTAAATCTATTAGTTGATTGATGGGGGTAGGGTTATGATACCAAATCCCCCTTAGGGCTTGATGGCCAAGTCGGTACTGCAGTTTTGAATTGTTTGTGATATCCCACTTTGGATGTGCTGATAATATGTGTATGGTACTGATAAATCCTATCTTCTCAAAAGCACCCACTCTTGTTTGCTTAATTGTAGGGGGATCCATGACAAGGGATGTGTGCGTACTCTCATAAATTTATTGGAATTGGGGCTTCACGAGAAAACGCAACTGGGGAAATTTAACATCATATTTCAAAAAGAATGGTTGACAATGAAATGCGATCATGGTCGAAATATTTTAAAACAAAAGGACCCACGGAGCGAGAAAGACTTTCCTTTTGTGGAGAGAGACCGGCAGGGGGGAGGGGATGACTGAGGCAGAAGCTTTCACCGACAGGCAAAGGAGACACAAAATTATTGGGTTGTTCAAGCCTTGTAGCCTTTACGCTCCGTGATTCCTTCTTTACAGGTGACGAGAATTTGTTTATAAGAGGTTTTCTGGGAAGTGAAATTTTTTAAGCTTAAATTATTCTAGAGAAATTGACAAGACTCAACAACGGGATCTCGGATCAGGGGAATATTTAAAACTATCAATTTGGAAAAGGGTGTTAGAGGTGCAAGGGCGGCCTCTTTAAATCAAAATTGAAGATTTAATCAAAATAATTTGCAAATAATAAATAATTGAAAAAGTCAAAATGTTCACACCAATCCGTATAAATGATTTATGGTAGGATTAAAATTTTGTGCTAAAGTGCAATACTTTCTGTCATTTCACGTACTTGTAGACGATGGATCATCATCCATTATGTAAATGCTATAAATATGTTTCCTACATCCCAATATCAAACATTTTTGAAAGCTCACACACTCATCTTTTCTTTGTGTATAGCGCTAGGGATTCTTTGCAATGTATTGCATTTTTGAAAGTTTCCCTTTGAAACAGAGCTTCTCATTTTGCACTCTCTCGTTGTAGCAAATGACAACAACAGGCAATCGTGGTTACTAATGCGATAGCCCTCATGGTAACGGTAGTCATAGACCAGCGACCATTAAAAATGCAAACTTTTCCAGACTTAATTGCTACCTGGTCAATCCATGGCCATACGCCAATCAGCATAGCACTTTTGTATGACCCTTGCAAGTTATAGTTTATTGATATCACGCTTTGCTGAAAAACAAACTCAAGCCGATAGTTCGGGCAGTTCCCTTCGGAATCGGGTCGATGCGCTTGTCGAAACAAAGATGGCGTCGTTACGCCAAGCTTATATCGAGAAGGCCGACAATCAACCGACAGTAGAAAGCGCGGAAAGCGTTGTTTCCACGGATGTGTTCAGCATCTTCAAAACGTCATCACCGCCAATCGAAGGAGCTTCCGTAGAGGAACCGTCGACCCAAGTGGCTTCATTACCGGTCGGAAAGCCAATTTCATGGTCTGAGCTGCGGCTGGAATGGCGGGACGATTTGCCGAGGGTTCGCCCACTTGTTGAGGCGCCAATTGGCTGGGGCCTGGAGAACCGCTCGGTATTGGACCGGGCGATTGAAAGGGCGCTACGGGATTCTTCTTCCTTGGATGCGGCACGGCGGCGGATCCAGGCAGCGCGGCAGGCTGTCTTTACCCGTTCGCGCGAGGAACGGCCGTTTATCGTTACGTTATTGGCCGACGTTGGTATTGAGGAGGATGCTTCCGACGAGCCGATCCTGCGGGCGACGGCATCGTCCGGCGTTTCGGTGACGGTGCCGCTCTATGATGGTGGCCGGGCAGAGGTGCGGACCCGCGCAGAAAGTCACGGTATCGTATTCCGGCAGTTGGAGCTTGAGGAAATACAGGCTCGCATCGCGGGGACCATCCGAACGATCTACTGGAACGCCATACTTGCATCGATCGAACAGAGGCATCTCGAAGCTTGGCGCGCGCCGATTTCGGACTGGCTGGTCCGTGCCCGGATACTCCTGGCCGAGCGGTTAGCGACCGAGAACGACGTTTTGGCCCTGAGTGCCGTGAATGCCTCGATAGATGCCCGATTGCGGGTTCTTGCCTTGGAGCAGGGAGCGCATGAAGCAACCTGGTTTGCCCTGACGGATCGATCCCTGGCAAAAAACTTGCCTTCATTCGAAGGGCGGTGGCCGCCATCTCCAGACGTGCCGGAATCGGCCCTTCATTTGAAGTCCGGGATTGATGGTAGCATCGCGGTGAGGCGTGTAGATGCCACGATAGCGGAAGCCCGGGACCGGCTGATCGAGCAAAAACTCGCGCTGACCGGACGCCTGAACTTCGAGGGACGTGCCGAGATGGACGTGCGGTCCGATCAGGAGGTGTTTATCGGCGTTCACTATCGTCTGCCTCTGTATGACAGCGGCATTGCCGCTTCCCGTGAACGGGAATTGGCGATCGCGGTCTCCGCCGCAATGTCGGATCGCTTGGCGACGCAGGATGCCTTGCGGGTACAAGTACAATCGATCCTGGTTCAGCTCTCGTCACGTGCGGTGGCGATCGATGCTTCGACGAGCGCATTGGCTGCCGCGAGGAAGAACCTGGATGATGCCACCAAACTTTTTGCGGAGCTTCCGGATCGTCTTTCCGGGGTAACCGCGGCGATGCGGGGGTACCTCGCGGCTCTTAGAGCCGAGGCCGCGGCTAGGCGCCAGTACTATGCGGGCTATGGCGATCTGTTGCGAACCCTCGATAGCATCGGATCGGAGCTGCGGACGTGATCGTACGAAAGGGCAGGGTGCCCCGTATGTTTCTGGTCGAGACTGCCGCTAACGCTGCGGCGGGCGGTGCGGATTGGGAATATGAACTTCTGACGGGAGATATCGAAGCCGCTGTCGTTTCGCTCGCACAGAGTTCGATGATTGCCCGGGCACCAATCTCGCGGCTTCGAGTCGGACGGCTAAGCTCCGGCGGTGGCGTAACGTTTCAGGAGATCGTTCGCATGGGCGCGGGAGGCCGATTTCTTGCTGCGGTTTCTTCGGAACGGCATGTAATAAATGTCGCGCCGCCTCCGTCGCCGGTTGTGACTCCAAACCTCGCCTTGAGCAACCAACACCCCCCACCCCTGCCACGAAACGATGAGTTCGATATTGAGGAAACCCGGACCATTCGGCGGATGGTTGCCCGGGCGGCAGCGGGGGCTCTAGCCTTTACCGGTTCCGTTGCGGCGGCACTGATTGCCATCACGTTGTTCCTGTCGGACACGCCCCAGGTGGCCTATTCACCTCTGGATATCGATCCGGAACCGGATCATGAAGCCCGGCTTTCAAAACTCGACCAGCCCGTTATTGCGCCCGCGCCGCCGCCGCTGCCCGTATCGTTGCCGACGGCCCATCCGGAGCAGCGGTCAGTTGACGCCAAGCCGTGGATGCCGCTCTTTTATGGCCTCCGGCCTGGCATCCCGCTGGAAGATGTCAGGGCGCGGTTTTCCGGATGCTTCCAAGCCGGTGACGGCAGTTTTTACTGCGAGGGAACACCGCCTATCGACATGCCGAACATGGCATTGCTTGTTGCCCGTTTTGAGGCGCAGTCCCCACATCGTCTGGCAGACGTCCTGATGCAATCCGTTCCTTTCGATGGCGCGGGATCACGGGATCGTGCCGTCGCGGCCTTCGACAATATGTCAGCCGACATAGACCGCTATTTGTCCGGGCACCGACGTGCGGAACGGAATGAGATTCCGAATGGCCATGGTTTCTGGGATTCATTGCGGCCTGGTATCGGAAACGGCCATGTCGAGGTTCACTGGGCGCCCCACGAACCCCAGGAATCGCCTTATGCCCGGCTTAGGTTGGTCGCTCAGGGGCACAATGGTGGCTATTTCGTCCTTCACGTATCGGCGCCGGGCTCATTTGTACCTTTGGAAGAGGGGGCGGAATCCTGACCGGTGCCTCCGCCGGTACCGGTCGCACCGTGGATCATATCCTTAAGCCGTTTTAGTATTGGCGGCAGATTGATGCGGGTAAGGCTTACCTTCGCGCCCAGTCTAAGTTGTTCGCGAATACGTGTGTCGCTTCGAATTCTTAACGTTGCGGTTGCGAATTTGGCCCAGGACGGATCTTGCCAGAAATAGCGTCGGAACTCCTCAGGAAGGGCTTCGTACTGGGGTTCGATAGAAAGGATTTCCGCATGGAAACCCTGCTCCACACCGGTGATATGGCCTTCCATAACCAAGCCGGCATAGTATTTTTCGATATCCGTTTCGTCCAGATATGCCCTGATCTTGGCTGAATTGGGATCGAATATCTCAAACATCGGTTCGCCGGCCAGGATGATTTCACCCTGTTCGGCCTCGCAAGCCAGGACCAGGCCGCCGCGCGGGGCGTTGATGGTGATTTCACCGCGCAGATCGTCTGCTGCATCAAGAAGCGCTAACTCCTTGAGGACGCCGTCAGATTGAGACAACGCCAGTTCCTCAGCATTGTCATACTCTGACTGGCGGTTTCGTAACAGCGTTTCGGCGGTGAGGATCTGGGCTTCCGCCCGTTTTAGGTCGGCTCGAGCCCGGCTCCAGGCGACCTTGGTCACGATGCCCTGTTTGAACAATCGGTCATGGGCTTCCCAGTTCGCCAGTCGCTCCTCCACCACGGCTCGTTGCTCCGCTAGCCTTGCAGCCGCTTCCTCCACGCGCAGCAGTAATTGGTCGAGGCTGAACTCGGCTTCCGCGGATCTACGTCGCAATTCGTTTCGACGTGTCACATAGGTCAGCGCGCGTTGATCATTTTCGATACGTGCCAGTGGCTGGCCGGCCTCAACCAGGTCGTTGCAAGTGACATAGGCTTCAAGAACGCGACCGCTGGCGAGGGAGGCTACTTGAACGATATTCCCAACGATCAGACCGTCCGCGCCGAGATAGCTTGATCGGAAGCCGGTCCAGACTCCTACAAGTGAACCGAAGATAATCAAGAGAACGAAACGCCGTGACCACCGCCCTGGGCGACGATCGGGGGTAGCTGCTGCGTCACCTCCGGCTTTTGATCTCCTGAGTTTCACCGTAAGCGTTCCATCGAGTTGTTTTATATACCCTTTTGCTGGCTCTCACGGCCTTTGGGGTATAGTATCAGACTTGGAATTCTGAAGTGTTAATTACCTGGGCATTGGGAGGGTAATACCAGGATTCTAAAAGGATTTGCGACCGTGATTTTGGACGCGGATAAGCTTGCCGGTTTAGCGGATGACGAACGCAGGCTTTTCCTTCTTAAACAGATCGCCAGGAACGGCGGACAAATCGAACCGGAATGGATCGCCGGCGATAAGCGAGGGTACTGTTACCTGCGCAGCGGTGATGTCGGCATGGATCGGAAGATCGATGATGACATCGGTTTGCTATCTCGCGGCGACTACATAACCGAGGGGTTCTACGAGCGCGTAACCCGTTGCCCCAGCTGCGCGGCGCACACTGTAAACGTTCGCGAGATATGCCCCAGTTGCGGGTCCGCGAACCTGTCGGCCCAGCCGATGTTGCACCATTTTCGGTGCGGTTTTGTAGGGCCGATCGAGCTTTTTGGGCAGGACAGCAGCAACCAGTGGCAATGCCCGAAATGCAACAGGTCGCTAAAGCACCTGGGCACCGACTATGAACATGCCGGCGATCATTTCAGTTGTCGGAACTGCTTCGCAAGTTTTCAGGAAGCAAATGCTGAAGGGTTTTGCCTGACCTGCCAAACCAAGACCGAAGGCGCATCACTCGATAGTGAAGATGTGATGAGTTATCGGCTTAGCCCGTTGGGCGCAGCAGCGATCAGGACCGGCCGTCTTTTCTCGCGCGACGACGAGCAGATGATGGAGGGGAGCCTGCCTATCTACCGTCGCCGCGTAATGATCTCGTTGATGTCGGACGAGCTTCGCCGGAAGAAACGATACAAGATCGACGTGACGTTCCTGTTGGTATCCGTTGATTTCAACTGCGAGCCTGATCAACGGCCGCGGCATGAAGAGTTGTTTCTAAAACGATTGACGGACTTCTTGCGCGATGTCGATACCGCCGGTCGATATGGCGAGAACAGCTATTCGGTTAACCTGCCGTCAACCGGAACGAAAGGAGGGACCGTCGCCGTTCGCCGCATGCTTGAGCATTTCGGAGATCAGGCAAAGGCAATGAAGATCGAACTGATCGATACCGAAGCGATTGAAGATGTGCCGTCGGCGTTACAAGCGGCGCAAACGAAGCTCAAGGCGGCGTCCTGAGGATCCCATGGATGCGCTAATCGCCTTTCTTGAGAATGTTTTTCTGAGTATCGAAGTCGATGCTCTAATCGGGCTGCAGCGGCACCTTTTCGAACTCGCGCTGTCTCTGGACGTATATTTCTGGCTCTTGATCGCGCTGCCGGTTCTACGGTTCCAGCTTCCAGCATTGACGGTATGGCTGGTCCATGTTTTCCGCCCAACTTACTGGAACCGAGCGGTCGCTTTTGGAAAGCAGACGGATCAACCGAAAGTATCCGTGCTGATTGCCGGTCGGAACGAGGAAGATACGATCGGAGCGACGATCCGTTCCGTCCTGTCCTGCGGGTATCTGAATCTCGAGATTATCTTTGTCAATGATGCCTCGACCGACGGCACACTGGCTGAAGCTAAGAAGTACGAGCGGACGGGGCGCGTTAGGGTTTTTAACTCGACATCACGGAACGGAAAGCCGTCGTCGTTGAATATAGCGATGGCCGTCGCGACGGGCGACTACCTGCTGATTGTCGACGCGGACAGCGAGATGCAGTTCGGCGCGATCGACTCGTTTCTCGATCCGATGCGGGATCCCAGTGTTGGCGCAGTTGCGGGCAATCTTCGTGTCCGCAATGCGCCAGTGAACATCGTGACACGGCTGCAGGAATGCGAATACGCTCTGAACGTTACGATTACACGAATGTGGCGGGCGAAGCTGGATATCTTATCGATCGTTCCCGGGGCGGCCGGCATGTTCCGGGCAAAGGCACTACGCGATCTTGGTGGTTTTGACACCGGCTTGGGTGACGATACGGACCTGACACTTCGTCTTCGCAAGGCTGGATGGAAACTTCGTTTTTCTCCAAATGCCATTGTCTGGACCAATGTTCCGACGACCTTCCGTGCGCTGATCAAACAGCGTCAGCGCTGGGAACGGAACATGGTGAAAATCCGGCTTCGGAAACAAAGTGGGCTGTTTGATTACAAGACCTTCGGGCTTACGAACCTGATCATGATGACTGACCTGATCGCAGTGCGCGTTGTCCTGCCGGTTATGTTCGTGATCGCGGTGCTTCTTTACTTCACAACAGCGCCATTTTCCGCACCAATCCTGATCACGCATCTGTTCTGGATAACGATGGTGTTCTCGATGTTGAAACTGCTGGCTGCCCGCGACGTCGTGAATACACCTCGATCAACGTCCCTTTGGTCGGTACCCGTTATCCCGCTTTACCGGGTTTTTCTTAGGCTCGTAGTTTTGCAGGCTTTGGTCTTGGAGACGTTGCGGATCGGTATGAAACACCCTTATGTGCCGCCCAAAATTTGGGGCGAAATCGAGCACTGGTAAAGGTATTTCGGTGGTTAGATGATGACGTCGCCGGACGTGAGGTCGTCCGCCGATATCCCTTCCAAGGTAATCGATGTCGTCGGCGAAAGGTCGATTACCGCGTCGCCGCTGACGTTGTTCGAGGTCACGGCCTGAACTTCGCTGAAGTCATTGAAACCGGCGAATGAGAGATCCAACGTATCCTCGAGCAGGCCGAAATCAGTAAGCACATCATGCCCGCTGCCATAGGCGAACTCATAGAGGTCGGCTCCGGTGCCGCCGGTCATGGTATCGTCGCCAAGTCCGCCAATCATCGTATCGTCGCCGGCACCACCGAACATCTGGTCGTTCTCGGTCCAACCATTCAGCCGGTCATTCCCATCGTCTCCATGCATGGTATCGCTGCCGCCACCGCCCCGCAGGTCGTCAGCGCCATCGCCGCCATGGAGTTCGTCATTGCCAGAGCGACCGAAAATCAAGTCGTCGCCATCTTCGCCGAACAGGAAGTCATTGTCCTGTTCTCCGTCGAGCGTGTCATTGCCCAGGCCTCCATGGAGCGTATCCAGGCCAGCGCCGCCGAGAAGGTGGTCAATGTCTTCCCCGCCGTCGAGGAAATCGTTCCCGTCGCCGCCTTTCAATGTATCCAGTCCGAGACCGCCCAGCAGCCGGTCGTCTTCTGTCCAGCCGTCCAGAATGTCGTTTCCATCACCGCCGGTCAGGGTATCGATGCCACCGCCACCGCGCAGGTCGTCATTTCCGAGGCCACCGTTCAGGATATCGTCGCCTGACCGACCGAAAAGAAGGTCGTCACCGTCGTCGCCAAACAACCGGTCATTGCCTGTGCCGCCGTCCAGGGTGTCGCCATCGTCGCCGCCGCGCAGCAAGTCATTCCCGTCTTCGCCCAGCAGATTATCGGATCCGGCATCGCCGAAGAGGTGATCGTCTTCGGTCCAGCCGCTGATCTGGTCGTCACCATCGCCGCCACGCACCGTGTCGGCGCCGCCGCCAGCACGTAGGTCATCGTTCCCGTCTTCACCGAATAGACGGTCATCGCCCGCGCGGCCGAATATGAGGTCGTTATCGGCCCCGCCATAGAGTCGGTCGTTGCCTTTGCCGCCATCCAACTCATCATCACCCGCTCCGCCGCGGAGAAGGTCGGCGCCTTCAGGGGCGGGGCCACCACCACCACCGCCGCCAAGCTGCATACGCGCGTCTGTCGCGTCGCCGAACAGTAAATCCGCGCCGTCGCCGCCGATTAGCGTGTCGTCTCCGTCGTTTCCAGCAAGAGAATCGTTTCCGGCATCACCGTTCAGAACGTCGTTGCCGTCGCCGCCAAACGCGATGTCCAGGCCGGCCCTACCGAGGATGCGGTCGTCGCCGGCACCGCCCCGAAGGATGTCGTCGCCATCGCCACCATCCAATCGGTCCGCGCCGCCGCCGCCGTGGATTTCATCATTTCCGTCGCCGCCGTAAAGCCGGTCATCACCGGTTGGTGTCGGGCCACCTCCGCCGGATCCGTCCCCGGCCTGCATCCGTTCGTCGCCGGCATCGCCGAAAATCAGATCATCACCGGCGTCACCCCAGATACGGTCGGCGCCGTCACCGCCGGCAATTGAGTCCACACCGTTTCCGCCCGACAGACGATCGGCGCCATCGCCACCGAAAATCGTATCGATGCCATCCTGTCCAAAGACGCGGTCATCCCCTTCGCCACCACGCAGTTCGTCATTGCCGATACCGCCATAGAGCCGGTCGCTGCCCTGTTCGCCAAAAATCAGGTCGTTACCGGCGTCACCATAGAGCTTGTCATCGCCCGAGCCCCCGAGGATCTCGTCGTCACCGTCACCACCATAGATGCGGTCGTTACCGCTCGGTTGCGGACCGCCTTGCTGTCCGTCACCCGCTTGCAGCCGTTCATCCGGATCGTCGCCGAACAGAAGATCGTTTCCGGATTCTCCGTAAATGCGGTCGTCCCCTGCGCCGCCAACGATCGAATCCAAGTCGTCACCTCCGACAAGGCGGTCTTCCCCGTCGCCACCGAAAATGGTGTCGTTGCCGGTGCCGCCTTCGGCCCGGTCGTCATCATCTCCGCCTCGAAGGATATCGTCGCCGGCATCACCGAAAAGCCGGTCTTCTCCGGCCTGGCCCTCGAGTACGTCGTCACCATCTCCCCCCATCAGGCGATCATTCCCGTCGCCACCAAGGAGATGGTCTTCATCGTTGCCGCCGGAAAGGCGATCATCACCTGCGCCGCCATTCAGGGTGTCGGCACCATCCTCGCCAAACAGGAAATCGGCGCCTTCGCCGCCAACCAATGCGTCAACGCCAGTGCCGCCGTTCAAAGTATCCCGGCCGGCACCGCCGTCCAGAGTGTCGTTGCCGGCACCCCCGTGCAGATGGTCGTTGTCCTCGCCACCAAATAAGGTGTCGTTACCATCTCCACCGAAGAGACGATCACGCCCTTTGCCACCGGAGACATGATCATCGTCGTCTTCGCCATAGAGCCAATCATTGCCATCGCCGCCGTCCAGCGTGTCCTGGCCCAATCCGCCGTAGAGATAGTCGCGTCCCGCCAACCCAAACAGGTTGTCGTTCCCGCCTAGTCCGGAGATGGTGTCATTTCCGGAAGTGCCGGTCAGGGTATCATCGCTATTTGTACCGACGATGGTGGCCATCAAATTGCCTCGGCGCCCACGGAGGGCTCAAAACCCAGTTTGTCGTGCACTCTATGCACAAAACCGGCCAGTTACAAAAATCGCGCGGCATTCCAAATGCTTCCTGCATCTGCCGCGCGACCCTCCGCCAGTAGTGAATATAGGTGGTACTAGGGTCCGTTTCCACAAAAATTTTGTCTGTATTTTAATTAATTTTCCGATTAATATCATGAGAAGGGTCGCTATGAGGGACGGGGCGCGTTCTTTTTTCATCGGACGATCAAGAAATCTCTGAAGGTGACCCATGAAAGCCTTGATTTTAGAAGATAATCGGCAAAATGCCGAAGTATTCCGCTCTTGTGTTGAAGCCATTCCAAGCATGCAGGTTGAGGTTTGCTATTCCAGCTCTGATTTTACCGAACGGCTGAAGGAGGACGAATTCGACGTCTTCATCATGGATAACAACCTACCGGACGGAAAAGGGATCAATCTTCTCACCGAACTCCGCCAAGACGAGCGCTACGAACACACGCCGGCTGTCGTCGTGACCGGGGAGGACAGCCGGGAGATCAAGGTGAGCGCTCTGGAGTTTGGGGCGACGGACTTTCTGACAAAGCCAATCGATGTTACCGAACTTATTGCCCGCATGAAAAACATGATAGCGCTCAGGGAGTATCACCTGATGCTTCGGGCAACGAATGAAAATCTCGAAAAACTGGCGACGACGGATTCGCTGACCGAAGTCTGGAACCGCCGTTCTTTCATGGATCGTCTGCAACTGGAGATACAACGTGCCTATCGGTTCGACCAGCCGCTCTCAGTCGCAATGCTGGATGCCGACCATTTCAAGCGGGTTAACGATACCTACGGGCATGCGGTTGGAGACGATGTGCTGGTCGGTATCGCGAAAGCATGTAGCTCCAGGTTGCGTGACATCGATATCGTCGGGCGCCTGGGCGGAGAAGAGTTCGCGATTTGTCTGACCCAGACACCCGTCGACGGCGCCGCCGTCGTCGCGGAGCGCATTCGTTCGGATATCGAAGAGCTGTCATTTAACTCGGGCTGGGAGGTGTTCGGTGTGTCGGTCAGCATCGGATTGACCGAATGGCAGCGCGGTGAATCTGCCTCGGATGCGTTGGACCGCGCCGACAAGGCCCTTTACGAAGCCAAGGAGTCCGGACGGAACCGCATTTGTCGACAATAGGTAGTGGCCAGGTGCTTACGGCTGGATGGAATGGTACGCTTCTCTATAATTTCGCTTTGTCCTGGGAAGCGTATCCGTCACTAAAGTCGGCTGGTAGCTCGATCATCCCCGCCTCAAGCCTGGCGAAGCGCGCAGGTTCTCCCCGGAGCATCCTGTTCCGACGTATGCTGTCGATTGCCGACGCGGTGTAGGCGAAGGCATCCGCCACGGCGTAATGGATCGTGAGCGTCATACCGGTTTCATTGGTTGGGTTGGCCGGAGATCCGTGAAAGCTTAACCCATGATGGGCGATTACATCTCCCGGCCGACAAGATAGGCATTCGGCCTGTTCCAGAGTGTTTCGATCTACATGGCCCTCGCGGGTAAAAACATACTGCCGTTCCGCCAAACGCTTAGCGGTCCCCTTTTGTGACTGCCCGCAACGATACGAATGGCGCCGTTCTCCGCTGTTCGCTTGGTCATTGGCAGGCTTACCGCAACGAGGCTGGTGTTCGTGTGCGGAAAGTGCGGCCAGTCCTGATGCCATTGCGCCACCACAGTGTCGTTTCCTTGAAGCATGAAATTGATTTTCGCGTGATAGATTTTTACGATTCCCCCAACCAGATCGGCCGCGCTGTCAGCCGCTGTAGAATTGAAAGCAGCCTCTTCATAGACCGGATCGATTTCAGTCGGGCTTGAGACACGGCGTAGTTTTGGCGTGTTTGGTGTTTGGTCCGGACCAAGATCGAAGTGGTGGTCCGGCTCGCGCATGGTTCGAGCTTCGTCCGCAAGCCGTATCGTCCTGTCGATCATGCGTCTCAGAAGATCGGGATCCAAGACTCCGCTAATATTGATGTACCCCGCGTCCCAATATCGCCTGATATCCATGGATTTGAGGATACGAGGGGTGACTGAGGGATGAGGCGATGGTGGGCGAGGCATAGTAGGTGCCTCCTGATCTATTAAAGGAATCTTTAACACATTATCGATAGATATCTTTATTCCGAATAACGGACGTACCGCCGGCCGTTGTCACTGACCAAGTGGAGAATACAATGAGCCTGGAATTGTCGCGGCTTGGCGGTCTGCCTTGGCTGGCAACAGTGGCTGGGGTAGTGTGTCCGTGTCTCTTGGCGCGAGGTGGGGATAAATATCGGCGCATTTCATGTGCTTGAGGGGGTTCGATGTCGTCCGTTCTTAATCTCCGCTTCACCGTTGCGTTTGTTATCGCCTGTTTGTTGGTTGTTGCTACGGCAGCCGGTGCTCAGGAAACACAAAAGAAGCGCATCATTGTGCTTGAAACCATGACATTACCGTTGGTTCAGAATGGCACGCAATGGTTTCGCCGCGGTATGTCGGAGCTTGGCCTGCAAGACGGGGACGACGTTGAGTATGTGGTTCTTAACGCGGATGGAAATCTTGACCGAGCCGGGAAGTTGCTAACCGAAGAGCTTACCGCCGCCGAGCCTGACTTGGTCGTGACGATTGCGACACTCGCCTCCCGAGCGGCGCGAGGCATCATGAAGACCCGGGGGACACCCCAAGTATTCATGTATGTCGCTGACCCGATTAAGGAAGGCTTCGTCGGGAAAATCGGCGATAAGAGTGATAGCAATATAACCGGTGTAACCCACGTCATCCCGGCGATGGCGAAGCTGGAGATTGTCGCGTCCGCGATCCAAAGTATGGCGGAAGCGCGTCCAATCCGTGTTGGTATCCTGCATTCGACCTATCCGTCGGCGGTGAGCGATGCCGGCGTTTTGATGGCATCGGCTGGCGCGCAGCATAGGATTGAATTCACGGACCTTTCCTTTCCGTACGAACCTGGAGAGGCAGGCATGAAGTCGATGCGTGCCGCGGCAGTCGCACTGGTGGAGCAGAAGCTCGATGCGGTCGATGCGATTTGGATCGCCGTGGGACCCAATGAAAACGACGGTGATTTTATAGAGGCGATTGTCGATACAGGTGTACCGATCCTCTATTCAGGTAGTCTTATCGCGGTTGAGAAGGGCGCGCTGCTGGCCCTGATTTCGAATGGAGAAATCAACGGTCGTGCCGTGGCACGGGTCGCGGCCGACGTGCTTGAAGGACAATTTGCCGGCGATATTCCGATTGTTCGCCCGGATTCCTTTCTGGTCGGAGTAAATGTCGGGCGGGCCACTGATATGGGCGCGATAATTCCCTCCCATATTCTTGAACTCGCGGGCGACCATATCTATCGCTAGGGCATTGATTCTGTGCGGCTTCAACAGAAATACGCGGTCATCGCTCTTCCTATAATTCTTGTTGGCATCAGCTCGCTTGGACTTTGGTCCTTCTATAACTCGCGTGACGCCCTTTACGAGAGCGAACAGGCGACAATGTCTCTCATCTTGGACGATGCGGTCGATCAGATTGTCGATAGGCGGTACAAGATACTTGAGAAGACAAACCTCACCGACATTCCCTCGTTTGTGACCAAGTATCAGGCAGAGGCGTTTGCTCAACTGGATGAGTTGAGTGCCAGAACGGGTCGACGGATATTTGTGGTATCCAGGGGCGGGGAGGCACTTTTTTGCAGCGTTCTGAAGGACCTAACGCTTCTAGAACCATGGGTGGAGCTGTCGAGTGCGATCACAGACCGTTCGACAGGGGTTTTTGTCGGGCCGTCCGATGACCGTTACTTATACACGGCGCAAGTTTACGAACGCCCTGGATGGGCCTGGACGATTTTCGTTTCACGGCCGGAAGCCGACGTTTCTGAAAAAGTGGGCCCCATTCGGGATGTGACGATTGGTGTTTCGGTCGCCACCATGGTCGCGATGGCGTTGTTGCTGGCCTGGACGACGCGGAGGCTTTTGCTGAACCGTATCGAACGCCTGCAAAAGGCGGCAGCCGAGATCAGGGAATTTCGGACGATCAGTTCGATCGATGTCGGGAGCGACGATGAACTTGGTATGCTGGCCAGGGATATGGAGACGATGTCCAGATCAATCCTGGACTATGTCGAAAAGGCGGAGAGCGCAAACAAAGCCAAATCCGAATTCCTGGCGAATATGAGCCACGAAATCCGCACCCCCTTGAACGGTGTTATCGGAATGACAGGCCTTCTTCTCGATGGCGAGCTTAGCGTTGAGCAACGGGAACGGGCCGAGGTCATTAAACGCAGCGCGCAGACTCTTCTGTTCCTCGTCGATGACATTCTCGATTTCTCGAAGATCGAAGCTGGCAAACTTGATCTAGAAACGATCGAGTTCGACCTCGATAACTTGATCTCGGATGTTGCGAAGGCCATGGCGCTTCGGGCTGAGGAGAAAGGTTTGGAGTTGATTTGTCCATCGTCGCCAGCGCTGCATCGGCGCTACAAGGGTGACCCTGGGCGAATTCGCCAGGTTCTGACCAATCTGGTCGGCAATGCCGTCAAGTTCACGGAGTCGGGCGAGGTATCGGTTCGGTGCGATGTGTTCGGCGCCCGATCCAAACGTGCGGCGCTCCGGTTTACAGTATCGGATACGGGGATCGGGTTAACCGAGGATCAAAGGCAGAGGCTGTTTACCAAGTTTACCCAGGCGGACAGCTCGACGACACGCCGATATGGCGGGACCGGTTTGGGACTTGCAATCAGTAAGCAGCTTGTCGAGATGATGGACGGGGAGATCGGAGTAGAAAGCGATGTCGGTGAGGGCGCGATATTCTGGTTTACGCTTGATCTTGAAGTCGCCGGCGCGGCGAGTGCCCCATCGGTGGCTGATCTCAAGGCGCAACATATCCTGATCGTCGATGACAACAAAACCAACCGAGATTTTTTGGACCAGGTGCTCAATGCATGGAAGGTGCCGCATGGTGTAGCCCAGGATGCGATCGATGCGCTCGGTTTACTAAGGTCTGCGGCCGCGGAAAAGCGACCTTATACGATCGCTATCATCGATATGCAGATGCCGGGCATTGATGGCGTCCAACTGGGTGATCAGGTGATGGCGGATCGTCATTTGTCGTCCACGAAGCTGGTCATGTTAACCTCCCAGGGGCAGCGCGGCGACGCCAGGATACTGCATAGAAAAGGGTTTGCCGGATACCTTAGTAAACCCGTTCAGCAGTCGGACTTGTACGACGCGCTGCTTCAGGTGGCTGGACAGGGACGAAGCAAAGGCAGTGATGCGTTTGTCACGCGGCATACGGCGCGCGATGTGCGGCGGCTGTCGGGTCGGGTTCTGGTCGTTGAAGACAATGCGACTAACCGGGCGGTGGCGCGAGCCATTCTTGAAAAACTTGGTATCGATGTCACCGTGGCGGACGATGGACTGGTGGCGATGAAGATGCTTGAGAAGCAACACTTCGACTTGGTCCTGATGGATTGTCAGATGCCGGTGATGGACGGATATGAGGCAACCGAACGAATTCGCGATCCGGCATCCACGGTCAGAAACCGTGATGTTCCCATCGTGGCGATGACCGCGAACGCAATGCAGGGAGATCGTGACCGTTGCCTCGCGGTTGGTATGAACGATTACATTCCAAAACCGGTGGAACCGGCGACACTGTCGACAAAGCTGTCGGAGTGGCTGGCGTCGGAGGGTGCTCAAGAGCACATATCGGATATTGCTCTTCCGCGAACGGTGGGGAGCGATAACGTGAACAAACCTAAGGAAGATGGTGCTGTGTCGAAGGACTCCGGGGAACAGGGGCCTGTTTTTGATTTCGAAGCTGTAATGCGCCGGATGATGGGGGATCCCACGCTTGTCCGGGCACTCGCCGATGAATTCTTTGACGATGTACCGCAGCGGATCGACCGGTTGCGAGCCTGCGCGGATTCCGGAGATATCGATGAAGTCGTTGCTGAAGCTCATAGCATAAAGGGTGCTGCGGCGAATATGGGGGGTATGGCACTGAGCGCGATTGCCCGGGACATAGAAACGTCGGGAAAGGCGGGTGATCTTGTTGCTATTAAAGATCTTGTCGTCGATCTCGATGGTGGCTTCAAATCCATGGAAAGAGCGATGAGGACCGCTCTTGGAGAGATGACATGACGGCCGTGGCTGTGGGGTCCGGAAGGCGGAGAATTCTTGTCATCAATCCGAACTCTTCCGAGGCCGTGACTGCTGCTATTGATGAAGCGGTCGCGCCGATGCGATTTGCCGACGGCCCTACAATTGACTGCGTGACGTTGAGTGAGGGGCCGCCTGGTATCGAAAGTCAACGTGATGCCGACAGTGTGGTCCAACCACTCTGTACTCTCATCGACAAGCATGAGGCGGTGGCGGACGCATTTGTCATTGCCTGTTTCGGCGATCCGGGTCTGCAGGCCGCCCGTGAGACCATATGCAAACCGGTTATAGGAATAGCGCAGGCGGCATACTCGACCGCTCTGCTTCACGGAGACCGGTTTGGCGTTATCGCTATCTTGGAAAACTCCGTCCCACGGCATCGGCGCTATGTTCGGCAGATGGGGTTGTCGGACCGATACGCAGTCAGCATTCCCATTGGTGCTTCGGTAACCGAACTGGAAGGTGGGGATGTAGCCTCAAGGATGGTCGACGCCGGTCGACGATTGATCGACGATCATGCGTCTGACGTTGTAATTCTGGGATGCGCGGGAATGGCACGACATCGGACGGTTGTTTCCGAGGCACTGGACGTGCCGGTGATCGATCCGTGTCAGGCTGCGGCGGCACACGCCGTTTCCTTGCTTCGTTTGGAGCATTGAGGTTCAAGCCCCGATTTTTGGACTTTTTACGATGAAAACAGCAACGAACAAGACGGCGTTACGCGTCCAGGAAATTCTCGGCGAAAGTTTCTCCGTGCTTGAGTTTGAGCAGCGAACGGCAACAGCCGACGACGCGGCAGGCGCGATCGGGTGCGCGGTCGCGCAAATCGCAAAGTCATTGGTGTTCCGGGGGAAGAGTAGTGGAACTCCGGTTTTGGTCGTTGCCAGTGGTGTTAACCGGGTTGACGAAAAGAAATTGGGAGCACTTTTGTATGATAAGGTGGTTCGCCCCGATGCGGAGTATGTTCGGCAGGTAACCGGCTTCTCGATTGGCGGGGTTGCGCCCGTCGGCCATACCCAACAGATGGCGGTCTTTTTGGATGCGGATTTAGAGGGCCATTCGGAGATTTGGGCGGCGGCCGGCACGCCGAACGCGGTTTTCCGGTTATCGCCGGATCAGTTAAAGTTACTGACCGGGGGCGAATTCGTGGATATTGCCCGCCGTTAAGCGCTTAACTGGTCGAGGCCTGAATTCCGCCACGGGAACTGAGCCTTTCGACGAATTTCCGGACATCCTCTTCTGGTGGCTCCTGGCCGGAGAAGCTTCTCAGGTAATCTCCGATGTACCGCATCCGGGTTTCGAGATTTTCGCCGAGTTCGAGGGCATAGTACCCGATCTGCATAAAATAGAGGACACGGGCACGAATAAAGGCGTCCTGCTCCGCATAGCCGTGTCGAGCAAACATGCCTTTTAAGGCTTCCACCCGCGTCGTGTCCGCTCTGTCCACGACCTGGCGTACGGTGTTCGAGCGTCGAGACCACTCCCGGACAGCGAAATCCAGTCCTGGATCGAACAGTTTCTCGTCTACCCAGCATTCGAAGATGTTGCTGATCCCTTCGAAAATCGACTCGGATGGTCTTTCGGCATTTTCGACGATCGCGCGGGTATTGGACGATGCCCAGAATTCAAGCAGCGCATCCAACAAATCCTGTCGATCCTTGAAGTACCAGTAGAAGCTGGATCTGGAGACCGAGAGATGTTCCGCGAGTGGCAAGACTTTGACGCGCTCGACACCTTCCTCAACCAGGACCGTCCTGGCGGCTTTCAGCCAGTCCTCGCGCGTTGCCTTGGTGTGGGCGGGCGGCGGCTTCTCAAGGGTATCTCGCGAACGCGAAAGCATGATCCTATTATGAGGTTCTGTACATTAGTGTCTAGACAAATTTTTTAAGAACGGATAATCTCCGCCCATACCGAACAGATTCTATCCTGAGGGGGCACTGTCGATGAAATCTCAATATCGGGTCGCAATCATTGGTGGTGGTGTTGTAGGGGCGTCGATTGCCTATCATCTGACAAAGTACGGTTGGACCGATGTCGTCATTTTAGAGCGCAGTGTACTGACTGCGGGCTCGTCCTGGCATGCTGCCGGTGGCGTCCACGCATTGAATGCCGATCCGAACATGGCGGCGCTGCAGGCCTACACCATCGACGTGCTCGCTCAATTGGAAGAGGAAACAGGGCAAGCCACCGGCATGCATATGACCGGGGGCATTACCTTCGCCTGTACCGACGATCGTTGGGAATGGTTGCAGGCGGCATACCGTGTCTTCCAGACGATGGGGATTGAGGATGTCCGGTTGATGACACCAGATGAAATGCTCGAAGCCTGTCCGATCATGCAGACCGACGGCGTAAAGGGCGGTATGTGGGCGGACCGGGAAGGGTACATCGATACGACCGGCGTTGTTCATGCCTACGCCAAGGGCGCGAAGATGCGTGGCGCGGACGTTGTTGAGAACAACCGGGTTCTCGAACTCAATTCGCGGGGTGATGGAACTTGGGACGTGGTTACCGAGAAGGGCACCATCATCGCCGAACATGTAATCAATTGCGGGGGGCTTTGGGCGAAGCAGGTCGGCCGAATGGTTGGGTTGGATTTGCCTGTGTCGCCGTTGGAGCACCACTACTTGGTCACGGATAACGTACCGGAAATCGAAGCCTTCGACCGCGAGATCCCGATGATGGTCGATCTGGACGGTTTCACCTATGCAAGACAGGATCAAAAGGGGATGTTGGTTGGTATCTATGAGATCAACCACAAGCACTGGAATATGGACGGTGCTCCCTGGGACTATGGGTTTGAGCTTATCCAGGAAGATTTTGACCGGATCGAAAACGAACTCGCCATTGGCTTCGATCGCTACCCCGCGCTTGCCAATGTGGGCATCAAGCGCTGGGTCAACGGTGCCTTCACCTTCACTCCTGACGGCAATCCATTGGTCGGCCCTGTGCACGGAGTGCCAAACTACTGGCTGGCCTGTGGTGTGATGGCTGGGTTTCTCCAAGGCGGCGGCGTTGGGAAATCGCTTGCCGAATGGATGATTCATGGCGAAGCGGAAGCCGATATCTACGCGATGGATGCGGGTCGATACGGCAAATTCGCTTCGAACCGTGAGTATCTCAAGCAAATGACAGGGCAGTTCTATTCACGCCGTTTCGTCATGACCTATCCGAACGAACAGCTCTGGGCCGGGCGGCCGCTGAAGAAGGCGCCCGCATATGATGCGATGACCGCGAATGGGGCACGTTGGGGCGAAAGCTGGGGGCTAGAGGTGCCAATCTACTTCGCGCCAAAGGATTTCGAAGAAACGCCCACTTTGAAGCGATCAAACGCGTTTGACCTTGTCGGCGAGGAATGTCGGCGGACCCGGGATGGTGTTGGACAGATCGATATCTCCGGTTTCTCGCGCTACGAGGTTACCGGGCCGAATGCCGAATCCTGGCTGGACCGTATCATGGCAAGCCGACTTCCTAAGCCGGGCCGTTGCCGATTAGCACCGATGTTGGCGCCGTCAGGTCGGTTGATGGGGGATCTGACGATCTTCAACTGGGGTGATGGAACCTGGTGGATCATGGGGTCCTACTACCTGCGTAACTGGCATATGCGTTGGTTCCTTGATCACGCGGAAGATGGAGTCACGATCCGTGATATCTCCGACGCGACAGTTGGTTTCGGAATCGCGGGTCCCAAATCTCGGGAATTGCTGCAGTCCCTGACGCATATGGATGTGTCGCATGAAGCGATCCCGTTCATGGGCTGTACCGAACTGGATGTCGGTATGATCCGCGCCAAGGTTGGGCGGATGTCCGTTATCGGGGAGTTGGGCTACGAGATTAACGTCTCCGCCGCCGAGCATATCACGCTGTACAACATCCTGAGGGAGGCCGGATCGGCTTTCGATGTCGTCGAGTTCGGATTCAACGCGATGAATTCCATGCGTCTGGAAAAGAGTTTCGGCGTTTGGTCGCGGGAATTCATGCAAGGATATACACCCGGCATGACCCTGATGGACCGCTGGATCGCATGGCAAAAGCCGGACTTTGTCGGTCGTGAGGCGGCGGTAGCGGAACGCGACAATGCGACCGCGCCGCAGAAGCTTGTTACGATCGAGGTCGATGCGACCGATGCCGACGCGTCCGGATATGAGCCAATCTGGAACAATGGTAAGCGGGTCGGATATGTCACATCCGGGGGGTATGGCTATTGCGTGGACAAGTCACTGGCCCTGGCCCTGATCGATGTCGATCAGGTGGCGGTGGGTTCGGAACTGACGGTCCATATCGTTGGCGTTGAACGCGGCGCCAGAATAATCGCTGATTCCCCGTACGATCCGAACGGCGAACGGATCAGAGGATAGTACAACTCGCCTAATCGGGGTTTGAACCGATTTCGTGTTCAATCGAGGTGGGAGCGAGCCTTTTCTGGAATCGCTCCCGAATCTCGAACCATGTCAGGATAATAGAGTTTTCCACGATTTCGCGGTCGTATTTTTTGAGGTTCGGCGCGATTGGCGCCCATTTGAATAAAGCTGCGGGGCTCTCCGAGAAGGTTTCTCTCTGCTTTGCATTGGTTTCCCATTCGACGTCCGCTAGTCGCTTCTCGAAATCCGCTATGGCGGCGTCGGGGTTGAAACCCTCGGGGGCCTCATCGGTATTCTCCGCCATGCCGGCGATGTAGCAGGCTTTGGCTGTCGTCAACCGTGTTTCATCGCTCTGCAAACCGGCCAAGGCATGGGCAACGGCCCAGATGGTCAGATCGGATAAACACGCCGCGAAAACATTCATTTTTGCGATGTTGATGGATTGAACGAATATATCGTCCTCGAACATCGTCGGGTATCGCGTGCCCATACGGGTTTTGAGATAGCCATATAGGGTCTTTTGCGTGACGAAGGCGGCGCGTGAGGAGACGAATTCGAACAATCGGTCCCGACTGTCGATCGGTATCGATTCGCTGCGTATCCGGAATCTCGCGAGGAAATCACGGGAAAACGTAGATGCTTTTTCCAACCAACTTGCTTGTTCCTGCATGAGCGATCGGTGCCTGATTGTCCCTGAAACGGAGTTTGGGTTCTAAAGCAAGGGCGCTTCACTGAAGTAAAGCGATAACCTGTCCAAGGAGTTCATGAAATCCCTTTGTTTCCACGGAATTGAAAGATCTGGTTACATGGCGTCGAACGTCCGCGGCAGAAGAGTAAAAGCGACTGCTGTACTCAAGTAATGACGAGTATCCCAGGCGACCAAATGTTGCGCCAATTCATGCCATAACTTGTCGGAGACTGTTTTTCGCAGCCCTGTATTTTTTGACACGCAACCACCGAAACTCTATTAATGTTGTGCTGGCCTTGTAACAAACAACAAACGTTAACAAACCATACAACGGCTTTTAGTTGGGAGGTGTGCTCATGCCAGAACAGTCCGAGGCGCTCGCGCGCCATTGGGAGAGGACTCGCAATCTCACGATCCTTGTGCTCGTGTTGTGGGTTATCTTCGGTTACATCGTTCCAGGTCTCCTTGCGGAGAGCTTAAACTCCATCTCTTTCCTCGGCTTCCCGCTTGGATACTACTTCTGTGTCCAAGGGTCCTTGATCATCTTCGTTGCCCTGATCTTCTTCCAGAATTTCAGGCAGGATGCGATCGACGACGAAGCCGGCGTCGGCGAAGAATAGGGGGCGGATTCGATGATCAAAGGAAGATTCGTAGACAATCTAGGACGCGTGTACGGTTTGTATACCGGCGGGTTCCTAGCTTTTATCGTCCTGATGGCCATCTTGGAGCAGATGGGTGTTGACGCCGCGACGATTGGAATTCTGTTCGTTGCCTTCACGATTGCCATCTACGCCTTGATCGGCTGGCTCAGCCGTACCATGCAGACGGATGCGTACTATGTCGCGGGACGTGAAGTCCCGGCCGTTTATAACGGTATGGCGACAGCGGCGGACTGGATGTCCGGCGCGTCCTTCGTGGCCCTTGCCGGTGGCATCTATTTCGGCGGCTATGGCTATCTGGGTTTCATCATTGGGTGGACCGGCGGTTATGTGCTGGTGAACGCATTGATGGCGCCGTATCTGCGCAAATTCGGCTGTTATACGGTGCCGGATTTCATCGGAACCCGTTATGGCGGGAATCTCGCACGGTTCCTGGCTGTCGTGGTTCTCGTCGTTGCGTCCTTCACCTATGTGACAGCGCAGATCAATGCGACCGGTACGATTGCGGCTCGTGCGCTTCAAATTCCGTTCGAATTTGGCGTATGGTTTGGCCTCTTGGGTATTTTGCTCTGCTCGATGCTTGGGGGAATGCGCGCCGTTACCTGGACGCAGGTTGCCCAGTACATCGTGCTGATCATTGCGTACCTGGTTCCGGTTATCTGGATGTCGAACAAGCAGGACTTCGGGCTCATCCCGCACTTCTCCTATGGGGATGCGGTAGCGCGTATCGCGGAACTTGAACCGCTGGTCGGCTTAGGAGCCGCGGGAGCGGAAAGCTTCCCTGGCCTGAAGGTACTGACCAACCCGCATAACGATCCGTCGGGCGATATGGCGAGCTGGAAGTTCATCACATTGGCGCTTTGCATGATGGCCGGTACGGCGTCGCTACCACATATTCTGATGCGGTACTTCACGACACCGTCCGTACGTCAGGCGCGGAAGTCCGTGGCCTGGTCGCTGACCTTCATCTTCCTGCTGTACTTTACGGCGCCTGCATTGGCTACGTTGACGAAGCTGCAGCTGTTGGATCCGAACCTGCCAACGGCCATTATCGGCAAGTCGTTCGAGGCCGTATCAAGCCTCGAATGGGTGCAGAACTGGGCGAATGTCGGCATGCTTAAGGTTGTCGACAGTAACGCGGACGGCATATTGCAGCTCAATGAGTTCTATATGCGTTCCGGCATCGTCGTGCTGGCGACTCCGGAAATTGCCGGTCTGCCTTATGTCATCTCCGGCCTGGTGGCCGCGGGCGGCATGGCCGCCGCGATGTCGACCGCTGATGGCTTGCTGCTGGCGATCGCGAATGCGCTTAGCCATGATCTTTACTACAAGATCATCGATCCGAAAGCCGACACGAAGACACGTCTTATCGTGGCTCGTGTACTGCTTATCGCGATCGGAGCGGCTGGCGCCTTTGTGGCTTCGCTGAAGCTCACGGGGATCCTCGGGGCAGTTGCCTGGGCGTTTTGCTTCGCCTGTTCGGGCCTGTTCTTCCCGCTTGTGTTGGGGGTTTGGTGGAAACGCGCGAACCGCGCCGGTGCAATCGCCGGTATGGTTTGCGGCTTTGCCGCTGGGACCGCCTATCTGATCTACATTCAGAATGGTGGCGCTAAGATCCTCGGGCTTGATGGTCTACGCTTCGGTATCATTGGGATGCCGGTCAGCTTGATCGCGATGGTCGTGGTCAGCTTGATGACGCCCGAGCCGGATGAGGAAACCCAGGCTATGGTTGATGCGATTCGAAATCCTTCAGGGAAAACGATCTTGGATCAAAACCACTAGCCATGACAATTTTCGAGCTTGCGGGGGCGTTATTGCGCCCCCGCTTTTTTTTGTCATGCGACTCTTGTAAGACCGGAACATCGTAAGCACCTGGGGGGAAGATTCATGGACGGTTCCCTGGCCGGAATTCACGTCGGAATTCTTGCCATCGATTATGTTCTCGGCATGGTCATGTGGACGTTGATCGGCCGCACCGCGATGAACATTTTCTTGCCGGAAGATTCATCGTTCTTTTTCATGCGCTTTTTTGTGCGTGTCACCAATCCGATCCTGCGTGTGTTTAATCCGATAACACCGGCATTCATCATTCCGCCGCTTGTGCCACTTTTTGTCGCCTGGTTTTTCTTCATGATCCGCTTCTACATTACGCCTTGGCTCTTGGGGTACTCTGTCATGGGGATGCTTTCCTTCCCCCTGGAGGGCGAGATTGCCGCGGGCCTGTACCAAATGTTTGGGAAGTAGGTGCGCGGCTCACCTTTCCTTGCTTTGTCGCCGGGATCAGGGATATATCCCGGCTTCGAATCAGACTAGCGATACTTTGGCAATATTGCCTTCTGGACCGACGACAAAGGTCTCAATTTCGCCATGATTTAGCGGTTGATTGGGCTCGGTGTCGGGATGGGTCCATTCAGGGAGATGCGCGCGCGCGATGGACTGTTTCCACAGCCTGGATGTTCGAGTCTACTACGAAGACACGGATTCCGGGGGCATCGTTTACTACGCTAACTATCTGAAGTTCGCCGAGCGAGGACGGACCGAGTGGCTTAGAGACCACGGCCTGGACCATCGAACCTTGATGGCGGAACACGGGGCGGGTTTCGCCGTGCGGAGGTGCAATGTCGATTTTCTGAAACCGGCGCTTCTCGATGACCTGATCCGCGTAGAAACGATGATCGAGGAGATCGCCGGCGCGCGCATCGACATGGCGCAATGTATCTATCGCGACGAGGATGTTCTGGTTCGGTTGTCGGTGCGTTTGGCATTGATTGATCGAGCTGGAAAACCGATGCGCTTGCCGGAGCAGATCGGGGCCGCGCTGAGGTGTTAGAGGGGATTGTTCAGTCCGCACCGGTAGTTGCGTGGTCGGACGGATGGAAAGTGAAGAGGACGGTATGGAACAGGAAACGGGCACGGTGGATACCGCGGTGGGGCAGGTTATCGAAAGCGTCATCATGGGCGGTGGCTTGGAAACGGCTGATGGCGGTGTAGTAGTAGTAGTAGTAGTAGTAGTAGTAGTAGTAGTAGTAATAGTAGTAATAGTAGTAATAGTAGTAATAGTAGTAATAGTAGTAATAGTAGTAGTAGTAGTAGTAGTAGTAGTAATAGTAGTAGTAGTACTAGTACTAGTAGTAGTAGTAGTAGTAGTAGTAGTAGTAGTAGTAGAAATTATAAGAGTAGTAGTAGTAGTAGAAGTGGCAGTAATAGTTATAACAGTAATAAAAGTAATAGAAGCGTTAGTTGTTGTAGTAGTAGTAGTAACCTTAGCTTGCGTACAAGAAAAGGAAGGTTTCACATAGAGTTAAAATCTATGTGTTGCCATAAGTGCCCTGCTTTGCTGATGTAAGTAGAAAATAATTGCCATAAACAGATTTATAATGTTGCCCTCGACACGTCTTATTACTTCATAGATGAATCATGAGACAAACTGTCCCCAAAATACTTATAAAAGAAGTTTCGGATAGAATGAAACTAAGTGAAGAACAAGGAAAGGAAATCGTTGGTTTTAGTGGCGTGCGTGCTGCTGATAATTTGATGGGAATTTTTGAATAAATTCGTTGTACAGTTGACCTTTTATGCTTTATTAACACATTGCATTGGGGTTAGTAAACTTAAATATGTCATTTTGAGTACATAAAAACAATCACAATGCATCTCAAGCCCCATATCGTTTTGTGCCTCTAATTTTGCAGATTAGCTTTTCTTGTTAGACCTTATCATGATCTTTATCAATAGTTCGTTCATGTGAATGAAATTAGAGCTTATCAATTGATTTTATAGCACCTTTCCATAGATTATACAATGCAGTTATTTAGAATTAATATTTGACATTGGCACAATGAGCTGTCATGCACTGAATCGAAATGGCAAAACTCGACATGTGAACCGTCAGTATCGATGATATAACTCAAGGTAACTGTAGCATTAGTGGCATAGCTGTAAACAAACAGCATTGCCGTTTACTATTTTAAGAAAGTCTATCAACAGAAGCAAATTTAAATGACACAAGGCTTCAACAGATGTCCAAACGTGCATCTGTATTAATAGAAGCCACTACGTGCTACCTTGAAGTCATTTTATGACTAGCTCTAATTAGAAGCAAAGAATTCAGACAAATTGATTACAGCTATTATCTTAAAAAGAAGAAATCTGCAGCGACGATACTTAAAATCACGCAGATGAAAATTTTAACATTTACTCCTTATCATCATGCCGAGGAACGATGCCTAATGGTAAAAGAATTTATAGAGAAATATTTATAAATTTAGGAACAAATCCGCCTCAATCCTTAGCGACACGACACCGTTTGTTAACAAAAGCTATGATATACCCTCAGGGCGGGGTCCTTCCAGAAACTTATAACCAAAGTAACTCGTGAAATTCTTCATTGATTATTGGTCCAAAAGGAAATTTTGATTGCGTGTCACAAATTACCACCATTGCTTTGGTGTGAATAACATGCTTCCCACCCTACCCCATGTGAGATCGATGGGAGCAGAAGTCGTGCCCCTGATCAACGTGGTTATTGTACCGTAGCCTTTGCCTGATAGAACCTGAGGGTAAACCGTCAAAATGTGAGAAGAAATAAGACTATGTTAAGCATGAATTAATGGTTTTACATACTGATGTGAGTTGATTTTCGTGCATCCTTTTAGACTGAGTATCTTAATGAATGAATCAGTATTTGGCTTAACGTCTTGCTTTCTCGAGCAACAGTCAACACGTGCAGTTTCTGTTTACTGGCGTATTTAATGTTTAGTGACAAGACAGTTGGTTTCGCTTTTAAAATTAAAGTTTGTCACCTTTTCTATCGTGTTAAGGAACCTTGCCATTCTTTGTTTCAATCTGATTGAGAGCGTCGTACAAGGAACTTTTGTGAGCAGTCTGATTTGGTTGTCTATAATTGTATCCGACCGAAGAGACTTTGTTTCTGGCTCAGCATGAGGGCAGATAAGAACAACTGTTCAACACTCGAGTTTTGCGAAACAAATGCGGGAAAAGAATAGGCGAAGATACTGCATGTTGAGCTACAATTTGAACTATGAAAAAATATCATTAGATTCAATGAAGTCTGAAACGTAAAGTTACGTGAGGCCCTTTTAACTCTGGGATGAGGGGAACATCCAGTGTTTACAGACAGTCAGCTTAACAATATTTGTGTGCATTATCCTTGTAAACTCAATTGAGTACAGTTCCTTCATATTTCTGAAGGAGTACATATTTCTTAGGGAGCAAAGACAACTCATCCTTTTCTACACCTGTTTCATATGATAATCAGCTCCTACAATCAGTGACAAAGAATTTCAAAGCCCGTTCATTAAACAAAGCAACACCGCCGTGCATACGATGGTACCATTAACTAACACTGGCTTTATTCTCCAGCTTGTTTAACAAGGCTGCTAGTTTGGTTTCAGACCGAATCACTCTAGCATCGAAATTGCAAAATATGATCTGTTTGGTTGAAAGAAAAAACCACTTTACACGCTTATAAACTACGTGTTGTCAAGTGCAGCTCAGGTCACGTTGGATCCTAGCTGTATTGTCCTTAGTGAGACTGGTGGTGAGCCTGTTGATGCAGATTTTCCACCAAGTTAAAGCAATAACTTGAAGTGGGCGACAGAATAGTCTTAATTGCTTCGTTTGAAACCTTATGCTCTTCTCAGAGGTGCACTCTGCCTCTGTGCTTGCACTGCTCCCACAATACAGTGCGTCACAACTTATGAGTTTGCCGCCGTTTTTGAAGTTCGCGGTAGGAAGCCATATGTCAGTTTGCTCTTTCGCCCAGCAGGACATCTGAATGGCGGTACGTCTTTGAGGTGTTCATATTAAATGGTTTATTCTTCCCGATTACGAGATATAATTGGTTCCAGCGCTCTGACAGTTCGGGTACATTCCACTAGAGCTCCGTAAAAACGTTCTCTGCGTTATAAAGGTCTCTATTGAGGCGATTGCAGGAAGTTGGATTAGTTGTAATCTTAAAGGAGGAATCGTTCACTGTCGGAGCAGGTAAGGTAATCTGTTTTCTTCTATCTTAGAGCCTGCACAGTAGAAAGTCTAAAGAGCTATCAGGTGCTAAGTAGCTTTAATTTTAGTGAGTTTAACTGGGTCTTAACGATACTTAAATATTAATCCCATTCGATTTTACCTCCATCGAATATGAACCGAGGAAGGTGATGTTAGTTTTTGATAGATGGTAAATTTATTTGAGAACCGTGTTAGAGGTTCTCTACAAATGTTTACTTAGCTTTAAGATGAAGGATTTCTCCCTCCACTTTAACAGACAGACGGATTATATTTTGTTGAACATTCTATTTCAAAGCGTAAGTCTGTGTAAGAATACAACCTTGAAACTAGCTGGAGTTGAGGGTAAACATGAAGCAAAACCCGGTTAGGAGATTAATCGTCTTACAGAAGGCAATAGTTTTAAAAATTTTGGAAAGGATACATGAGTTGGTTGCTTCTTTTGTCATTGAAGTTCAAGAATTTTGATCTAAGGAAGGTGTTGTTGATGGCTAGACAAGGAAATGAACAGAAGATTGCAGCAGCCAAAAGCCAGAAATTTCACAGTTTTATGTTAAATGACAAGCCGCCAGACTGGGGTTGATTGCTTGTGTCACACACAAAGCACCCTCGATCAGTTTCTATTCATCCAGTGACACAGAATCAGATCAGCTTCGTTTGTTCCTTGAGAATGATAGTGTCTGTCAGGTTAGGGTACACTTGGTAATGAAGGGCAAACAATGGCTACTGATGAATAAGATCAGGTCCTGATACAAAGGAACCGGTTTAAAAAGGTAAGAATGTGTTGGTGGTTTCTACTGTAGAAAAAAACCCTCTTTACAAGTCGTGTTCTGTTGTCGTTCTGACGAATTAGAATACTCGTGGTTACTTTTACAGTCTTAGAGAGAAGGTAGAGAAATATGTTTGATTGAGGAAATTAAATAACTGTAGCCTAGTTGCCAGCAGAAGCTCTGTACCTTTCATCGTGAAAACCTGACTGTACTGTAGTACACGTGTGTTCGTAGGCCACTGTCGAGAAAAGCACGAAGTTCTCTCCCCACACGCTCAGTGACGCATTCATTGATCAGTTGATCGATACCGTAAGAGATCTTTTACAGCAATTGTCCTTAAGATCAAGATCTTTGTAGGTATTTAATGAACAATATTTAATCGTATAACAACTTCCTAGTATATTACCAGGTTTCTATCTTTGTGCATTTAAATACGTACAAAAAGTTAAATTTTCTTCGTGTTAGATTGTTGTAATTTCCATTATTGCTCTCGTAGGTTTATCTACTAGTCATGTATGTAGTCGTTCTTAGGGTGTAATCACTCCCGTATTGTAAGATCAGATAGTCAAAATCTGAGATTTTAAAAAATTCTTACATTACATGCACTTTCTGTTGAGTACAGTTTTACTTCATTACTCTTTGAGTCTTAAGTAATGGAAGAAGTCTCAATACGTCGTAGTTTCTGTTGTTTTCTGCCATTTAGTAAATTCAGATTTGAAAAGGGCTACAATATGCTTGACGATAAAAATGGAATACTGTTTATTCACAAGCTAAATAGTTGAATTGTAGACAAAGTCTTAATATCTATAAAAAAGGTTTGTCTATTGATCTTCTCCTCTAGAGAAGAGAGGGTAAGCGTGGGACTGTTCATATAGTTCTCAGGCGGCAGCCCATGGTAACCCTCGTTCCCATATTCGTAGACAATCGCGTTATACGGTTTGTACGGATTTTAGTTAGCATAGCATGTCACTCCACAAATCAGTTGACATCTCTTAGCGTTATATATGGTCAGTTAAAAAACGACTGTGTTACTTTCCATGCAGATTTTAGTTTAGGTAGGAAGACACTTTCTGTACTATATTTTTCAGTTTTCTTTTTTTGTCACCAGAATTCAGGAGCGACAACGGAATCCAAAACAGAAATGACGAAGATGCCTGAAACCGGTGAAGCTGGTAAGTCACGTTTGCATTTAATTAAAGTGTGCATAATTATCATACCTCTTTAAGTGACTAGTCTTCATAGTACTTCATAGTTTGTATCTGACTTGATGCGTTGTTAGACTCTGGTAGATGTTCCCCTTGCTAGCTTGCCCCACCCCTTATCAACCAGACTAATTCCACTTACCTATGTGCAACTGTGAATTGATAGATAATAACATACCCTTGTAACATACAGATTATAGTTTTTAAGCCTACCTGTTCCTCGCATGAGAAAAACCCTAGCTTCCACTGTGAGATAGATTTGACTGGGATTGCGGCCTTAAAATTTAACAGGACAGGGAATAGATAGAGTCGTTGCCGGACTTGATCGCAGTTTTGTAAATCGCCTATCGAATTGAGCAAAGACAGAAAAAATGCTATCTTTTTCATATTTGATATTACATGTCAAGAAATAGCTCTGTATATCGTTTCTAGAAAAAACTTTAGACAAAACAGCTTTTTTGGAATTGCTAGCATGCAAAATAGACAGCTTCTCCACAACGATCGGAATTATTGTTAGTTGTTTTTATTTGTTTTTTAAGTTAAGCTATTCTTACGAATTGATCCGTCTTAAGACCAAGTCTGATGAGGGCTATACGTAAAGATCACTAGTGCTATCCTAATCAGTGGTATAAATGGGTGCTAAAGAGCGACTAAGGGTGGAAATTTGATGTTGTGACACAGAAGACCGCGAGAGATTACGAATAAGATCTTACGAATAGCCCACCATTACCAGCAGATCTTGTACTTTCGAGCATTTTTCTCACACTTTAGATTGTTGCTTTGATGTCAGTGTTGGGTAAAAAAGCTTTCTTTCGGCGGTAACGATGAAATACCTCAAGAACAGAGTATAAACTGCTTTCTGTTGACGCAAGGTTCATTTTGGGACTCACCTATGTTTAAATGAGTTAAACACAGTCAGATATGCCCACCTTGTTATTACACTAAGCCCATCCGATAGAAGAGTGTGCGGAAGCCAAACTCTTATTGTTTTAAAGTAAGCGACTTAGGTTGAAATGTGTTCCTAAATAAAAACTCACTCGGTCTTCAAGTACATTTCTTATCGTTTAACCTAACAACAAATTTGGTTGCATTAGTTGCACAGCACTTAGAGCTTAGACGAGGATTGGTATGTAGGTAGTGTGAATTGAATGTGATTTGTCGGTAAGAGCTCCACATTCAGCTCTTATTGTGATCAGCAGTGATAACACTTCGTTACGAGATCGGCACAAATTCGTAAATCGTATCATAATATCAAGTTTAAATTCCGAAACTCAAATTTGCTAACATCGTAAAGATCGTTTTTAACATATGGAGTTTTTAACCAAATAGGATTTAGCGAAAAGTTTTATTCAGATCTATCTTTGTTCTCAGTGATAAATCTATGTAGGTTTAAATTTGCTACGCAATTTCAATGGTATGCTCACATTGTCAAAGTCTGCTTAATCGTTTTTGAAGGAACTAGTTGGCACAATTACGTTAGTGCAATAGCAAGTCAAGGAGTCATATTCTCTATAATATTATAGATATCTCGGTTTATGGCTGAGAAAGTGAAATATGACTGCGGGAGTTTACTAAAAACTTCAAATTGCTTAAAAATTCCGAAGAAAAAGGTTCGAGTAACGTTGTAGTTAAAAAATCTTTCTCACGACATGGTAGGATGTTCTGATGACAAAGACGTTTCTTGCGACTGGAGTCCCCTTTCTATCGATTCCCTTGTCTCACAAGAGCCGAAATTGAGTCAGAGCGTGATACGGCTTCCTTTTTAAACGGTCCTCAAAGACCAAGCTCATGAGTTGTGAAAAGCAGAGAAAGCCTTACTACTGACATAACACCGAGCTGATTAACTGTGCGAAAAATTTGGGAAAATCAACCCCCTCTATCAGGTCACGAAGCCTCTTTTGCCATTTCAGCTACACGTGATACAGACTTCTTGTGAGCACCTCCACTTACAACATTATGTCTGGAGGAAAATTTTCTTCATTACCTAAATTATCCAGGTTTAATTTTTCAAAAGATTATTTAGATTCAAAAGATGAGTTTTCAGAAATAGAGAAGAACCAACGTTTCTAAATCTACATATAGCCACAATGCAGTTACACAGATGAGACCATCATTAATATCGTTTACTTTTGTAACGATTGGTATAAATTAGCTTGCCTTCGAAGTTCCGATCTTTTGATCTTAAAAAGGGAGACTTGAAAGTAGTTGCACAACGTAAGGGAATTTGAAAAACAAATGTAGTTAGTAGGAGAGAGTGAGAGAGCGATTCGCTAGGGTGTTTGGAGAGAGAGAATTTCATCGGCATTAACTTTTCTAGTTTGTAATGTTGTCCAGTTTTATGCCAATTGAAGAAGAATCTGGCTTTATGATACTACTTTCTGTAAAATAACTGAAAAAAAATAATTTTAAACGATAGTCAAAGTGCTTATGAATAGGACTCTGATGTAAATTGGAAAGCGGAGATAATCTAACAGCCCTCCTTGGTTGGTACCCTCAAGAGAAGCTGTACGTTCTTAGGCACACCTCCAATTCCAGGACATTGCTTACTATCGTGAAGCTATTTCAACTGCGGCTTAAGACATTGAGTTCGTTCTCACCTAGTTCCCTGGGTGGCGGGCAGGTAAACGATACGGTATGGCACCTTTATATGTACAGAGCTGTTGAGCCATGACCGGTAACAAAAATACGTGGGGGCAACTAGTACACTGTCTAGTTTGATTTGATGGATGTGTCGTTGGAGTGGTGAGCAGGGACAATATTTTCGAAGTCCCAAGCAGAAAAAGGCATTCCCCGAACAAGTCCAATGAAAAGTCAAAGGAACAAAATACATGCTCCATTTGGTATGCTACCTAATTATTTCATCCTTAAGACCTAATAATCGTTATACAGTCATTTAATCTTTTTGCCTCTTACACCTGCCATTTTGATTCTTTAGTGGTATTAGTCACCCTAGCTATAGTTTTTTTACCTTATAGTTAGAATCAATGTCAGATAAACCCGATTTGGAATGGAGCAAAGAATTAGACGCTCAGTGATTAGCGAGTTAAGCTAGATCCACAATGGCGTACTTAGCTCAGGTGACAAGCAGACTGAATCTCGGCTCTGCTCAAAATTATCGTATCTGCTCTACAAAATAGCTGCATTAGTTAAGACTTTTGTGATTAAGGTATAGGATAAAGTTAGAATGGTCAGGGAGCAACGATATTTTAATAAGTCGAGATGTTTCACTATAAAATGTAGTGAAACTAAATCTTACAAACATGTAAACAGTAAACAGAGGGACGCGAAGGGTCCACTCCCTCACACAGTTATTGTAGGGGCACTCGATGGGAAATCTTGGCCACACCTGTTCTTTCATAATGAAGGAGAAAACGAATACGCGTACTTTAATAGAACAGTTTCGTCATTGAAGAAAGTTGGCTTTGCATATTTCTGTAATCAAGCTATACTGATATCAATGCCCACATAAACTTTACTGAAGTGCTTAGTTCTTGAGTGATGATCAAACCATCCTTTCTTAAACCGGAGCGACTGATCAGTTTACGTATAAAATACACAGTACAATAGCAGGGAATTTATTAAAATAATTCTTTGCTCCTCCAAAGTGGAGAACCGTTTAGTACAATTTTGGATTATGTCGGAATGTTCTAAAGGTGGACTTACCATGATCGACTCAAAACGTTTCAAGGGTTTCACTTTGATGTAAGAGCGAAATTAGGTAAATCTATCAGATCACTCAGAAAAATATCAATATCTCGCATGACCGTGAGCCCAAATGTTGAAGCAATCCGTCCTTCACAAAGTCAGTATTGAGTTAAACTTTTAGAAGTTCAATACTTATAAAGTTTTTTATCCTATTCTACCTCTTTTTATGGTCGATAACTTTTACTCGGTCGGAGGGTTGCAAAATAAAAAGTGAGGTTCCTCCCTTTTCATGAAGTTTTAAATTTTTGAAAATTTGCAGCTTCTCTGCTTATTGACCTTCGCCCAAAGAGTTTTTCTTTGTAATAGTACAATATAGTTTTTCTCACTTCTGTTATGGTCATCCGTAGTTTTAAATGGATCCTGTAGGCATATGTGAACTGTGTTGAAATTAACCATGAAAAGTTTCTTAAGTTATCGCGTGGGGGAGATGATCTTCACAGTTGAGATTTTAACTTGCTTCATATGTCGTTCAGAGAAGAGACTTGTTTGTTGACGTATAGATATAGAAAGTACACATTTAGTTCAAAACAACTTAAAATTGAAATTATGAACAAAAATAGTTGGATAGTTCATACGGAAAGTGAAACTCTTGAGTTCATATGTTACAAGCAGTTTAATTCTTCGTGATATTACTTTTGGATCCTCATTTGAGTAAGACTAAAATGTATGCATGGTAAAATACATTAGTGACTTGACTGCTGAACTTTCAGTTTTTTCTGCATTCGAACAATGTTAGGGCGAATTACAGATGTTTGTCTCATCTGTAAACTTTCTGCTTTGCCTACACAAATGAGCGATAAACTCAAGTCCAGTTGGTACAAAAAACAGGAAATAAACACTAAAACCGTTAACTACTTACGCATTCGAAATAAAAAGATTTTATCGCTCAAAGATTTACGAATATTCAATGTTCAATCGCTCACCTTAAAAAACAGTAGAAGCACAAAATATTAACATTTCGTACTTGGCAGCAATTATTAGCAAAAATTATTGACAGTATTTTTGACAAGTTTCAATAGAATTATTGCAAATAATCTGTCTACATACTCCTCTGTACCGAGACACTTGCTCGTTAGCAGCAGGGTATTCTAGAAATTTAAAAGTGAATCTATCCGAGATCGACGAAAGCCTTTAAGTAAATATGAATCTTTACTGTGAAGTTTTTATCAGCTTAGATATGGTAAGTCATGCACACTTTTGACTGCGTGCAATGCTTCTGCATGCCACGACTGACTGGGTATTAGAACAAGAAACTTAGCTCAAGGAAGTCGTTTAAAGACCAAATTTATATAAACTGTGGACATGGGGGTAATTTATTTTCATGCGTTGTAAGAGGTTGTATGTACAACTTGAAGCTCGATTAATTCATATCTTTAAGATATGCACCTTCAAATATTAAAATTTTGTTCTGTATGTTTTGCGAGATTTATGACCGTGTAAACACAAAACAGCAAAAGGATTTTAATAGCTAACGAGTATAAGTACCAAGTTTTTTGATAAGAATATTTCCTTTTTTAAAAAATAGTTTGCTTTATGACTCATTACAATATGTCGAGTCTTTTCGGTACCGTCGCGGTCATGTGTAGGTCTAAATTTGATGGTTTCGTTTTTTTGATGCACTGGCCAAAGTAAAATAGACCAAGTACTGATGTCCAATGATCCGGTGGTTACAAGATAACCACCAAATGTTCAAGTTGACCAAATGATTCCGATGGCAAGCCGTGAGTATCAGTTAGATTAAAGCCAAAAGTGAAATAATTGGATCGCAGAAAATCTCTTACGTGCATGTTTGGCCTCTTGCTCACTGTACGCGCTTAACATGCCTTGGAAAACGTATCGTTTTTGGTCAGAAAATGACCCTCGAATGCCTTGTCTAAAACCAGAGCTAAGCCAAAGGTATGATTCTTATTAATCCTATCTGAGAAGCAAAGCTTTAAGTGGACCTCTAGCTACACTGACTTCAAAAATTATCAAGCATGGGCATCATTAAGACAAAGAGACACAGTTTATCTTGCGTAATAAACAAGGTTTAACGTTGGTTTGTGTTTGTAATCGTGCTATTGCCGAGGATAAGGGTCGATATTCTAAGCCTGAGTGTTTAGATAGCTCCGAACGAGACGTTGTGTTTACGTTTTTGATCAAAAACAATCTGTGCATAAGCAAACAATTCTAGAAATCCAAATCTAGAGTTTTCTGTATTCGAACAAAAGCACTTATATAGCAAGTATTTACAAATCTTAAATTCAGTCCATCAGATAGTCTGGATAGAATAAGAAAATGTGAATACTAGCCGAGTAAAGCACTATGGTCTCAAGTTAAAGCTTTGTGATTTATCATATCTTATATTTAACGAAAATGTATTTATGTACATCATATGGACAAAGATAGCAACAAAGATGAGAAAATTAATACCCAACGAAAAACGTTCTCACAGTAGTTTCTGTCTTTATACCTTTAAATATGGTCGTAAGCCTTAAAAATGGGCAAATTGTAAGAATTTTCAAGCATATTTCGTTGCCAAAAGGTACATAAATTAGTCTGATTTTTTACATTGCTTAAAGGAACGCATTTGTTAGTGATTATTTCATGTTACGTAACATTAGCTGCGAACGTAGATTACTGATTTTAGCGTCACAAACGTAACTGTCCACACTGTCAAGAAAACGTAATAATAGTGAGCTTGCTACAAAGTTTATTTATTCATTCCAAAAGCGTGAATATTATTATGAATACACATATTTATATATGTATTTTTTTATGTATATTCATTTATATATATATATGTTTGTTATATGTATATTTTTTGCATATATATATATATATATTTACTTTGTAATCGTTCAGAAGCTGATAACAATTATCAAAACGCATGAAATAGCTGTAAAAATAATAGTAAAATATTATTTTGTTTCGTCACGTTTCATTCACATCAAAACAGTTTTAAAGATATCAAGGAACACGGATATTTTTGCTA